>MJUU01070331.1:14283-28764 GCA_002080025.1 Modiolus philippinarum
TCATGATTTTATTATGCCAAGTTTTCTTGCTATAGACTCGACGAGTGCCCTGTGGTTGTTTAAATGTTGTGTTTGTCTTGTACTAGTCCATACCTGCCAACCTCTGGACGCCCAAATGAGACCCTCATTTGAAAATGAAAATGAGGGTCATAGCGCGTAACGAACTTTTTTGGTAATACATTTGGAAGTCTTGCATGTTATAAACATGTTACTGTCACATGGACCATGTGTGAAAGTATTTCAGCATGATGTTTTACACTTTTCTAGCTCATTTCTGTCAGTGTAAAGGTTTTGTTTATCAGCAAATTTAAGAATATATTGAACTGATGGGTTATTCCTAACAAAAAATGACTATTTAACATCACAGAGCAAATATCAATTGTACGTCAAGTCTGAACTACTTCTACTTTTTTTATATAAATGAGCAAAACTTATTTATGATGAATCATATACAGGACCAAACATACATGTATTTTAATCAAATGGTAATCTCAGAATATTAATTATTCAAGGCCAGTGCAAATGGAATTGCTTCCAGAATGTTTGACCTGTTAATACGAAGCAAAGCTGCCGATTTGAACTTCCACGTCACAGAGTCACATTTTTTCCACCTGGTCTTCTACTAAAGTAATCAAATTTCTTATTAATTAATGGACTGTACTGAATAAAAAACTCATCCCAATTGGTATTAATTGAATATTTTCTAAGAATTTACGTTGTCTGTGTTTACATCGATTCAGAATGCTTCAAAAGAATTAAAAACCCCCGATGATTCCGAATGCTTTTATTTTCAAATGTACGGCACGATTCCGGTACTGCACGAATCTGGGTCATTTCTGGGTAACGTAACGAATTCCATGGCATGGCGGGTGTCATTAGAAATGCGGGTGAAGGGTCAAAATTACGGGTGTAACCCGACGACTCCGGGTCAGTTGGCAGATATGCTACATGTAGTCCTTTTGTCGGGCAACGGATGACAGCAGTTGTAAGAACACTTTGTCAGTTAAATTTATGTTTGTTAACGATTAAAAAATATGGATGTAGCGTTGCTCGACATTTCGGGACCGATCATTTAACTTGAAGAGGGGGCTATGGTTTTTTTTCTAAAAAAAAATATTTTGGAGCTGATTTTATGTGAAAAAAATATTTTGGCTGCCAAAAATGATGAAAATAAATTTCTAAAGGAGGCTTTCTGCCCCAAAAAATAATGTTAATTTTGAAGAAAAAAAATATTTTGTTGATATACGTGAAAAAAAAATTATGTCCAGAAAAAAACCCATAACCCCCTTTAGGTTAATTAGACGGTCCCTTAGCAATGAATTCCGCTCAAATCAGTCCCAGGGGCCTTCTTGAGCTTACTATGAGGTATGAGTAAAGCTGATTGCTGAAGCCTCGTGGTCAGTACAAGATGAAAAACAACAATAAAAACGTTGTTCAATGTTTTTACCATGTATTTCTAGAGACTTTGCATTTACTCCACACCCCTTCATTGTTAGCGAAAAAGAAAGTAGGCTTGACGGGGAAAGGGGCTAAAAACAAACACGTTCTTACCGCTTACTTTTGTTGTGTTTTGGTGTGAAGTGCACAATTTGATTGCAGACTGCAATTAAACAGTTCATTCGTTGTAGGTGTCTCATCTTCTTTTCTTTTGTACTTCTTTATATCTGATATGAACATTCTTTTGCCATATTACTGCCATTGCTGGTGGACTGTTAGTCCCCGAGGGTATTCATTAGCCGAGTAGTCGGTACTTCGGTGCTGACCCGAAAGCCGATTCTTTTTGGAACCTTACAATATCTAAATTTTTGTAAATTTTGTTGAAAACTAAAGAGTATCTCCCTAATGCAAAGCTCTGTCCTTAGCTGGTTTTGGCTTTATATTTAGATCATATTGGTTATTTGTTCTCTATCAGTTTTTAAACATCTTTGAGTTTATGGTCTTCCAAACATTTAGATTTTATCTGCACTGAAGAGACATAAGTTGTCGAAATGCGCATATGCAGAACCTAAATTCACAGTAACTTCGGTTTTTAGTTACTTATTAAAACAAAAGTTGCAAAAGGTACACAACCTGTATATTGATTGTATTAATTCGTCTACGACATGAAAACGCGAAATGGTTGTTATCTTGTCAGAATAATGATCAACGTGCATCACATGTAACTTAGAACTCTTTAATAATAGAAACATTATGTTACTTATCATCTTGTAAATTATTCCCCTTTAATTTCTGTGTTTAGCAAAATCAATTTTCGTTCCCTGTTGCTTACAAAAACTGAAATGTTTGTTTCATGTTTTGAATGTATCTGAAATTTATATTTACTTAAATGAAGTTTAATTATACTTATCTATTTTGAGTATAAAATAGTTCCAATATAAGAGTTTGTCAAATTACCATTCTGATGTTAATATTGGTTTATTATACAAAAAATATTGAGGAGGTATTAAATCGAACTTTGTGCAGATTCATACTTTTCATGAATATAAACGGCTTTTATGTTTATCACAACAGCCAAACTGCTGAATTTCTTATTATAGAGTCGTCTGGCCATGGTCCACTCTGCCCTATTTGGATAAATATGGAGTTGAAAACTGGAACTCAAACTTGGGTAGATCATTTTTTGGCAATGAATATTTCTTACATTCAGTAAAATGTCTAGGATTTATTTAAGATTTTACTTCACATACTTTTCATGTTTAGTTAGATGAATTTTCTAGTAATTTTTGTCATTTCATTTTCATGATGATTGTCATTTAATAGTCCAAAATTTGAATCTTCCCCTTATAGCTCAAGAAAAAAGGTCACCTACAGATAAACATTATTTTACATTGTTAGAAACAATAGTTAGGTTACCAAGAGTAACTAGGACTCCTGGATATAGATGTAGGGCTAGGATCTAAATGTCCGATGAAAAGAAGTGTAATTTTTTCATCTAGTCATGAAAACACAAAAAAAAGAAAAAAAAGATAGGCATTGAGATAGAAAAAGCCATGATTATAGACACAGTACTTCCGATGATAATCATTTTGGTAGTATACATTCTTAAAACTTTCAGTCATTATAGTACTCATAATGCTGATTTAGGAAAAAACAGAGATAGTTCAGTAAAATCACCCAATCAGTTTAGATCGTTACATGAAAAGCAAATCATAACTAGAAAAGAAAAAGAACCCAAGACATTTGATGCTGTAAGCATAGACTGGCAAGACTATATAGTTCATTTTGTTAATGTCTCAGAATGGAATGAATGGAATGACTTAGAAAAAAATAAACAAATTATTATGAGTTTAAGAGGTTCAGCTGAAAAGATACTTAGTTTATTAAGTAAATATGACCTTCGAATAACTAAATACCAAAGTTACTGTGAATTTAATTTCTGTGAATTTAAATTATGAAAAAGTAAGAGAATGTTTAGATCATAGATTTAAACCAAAAGAGCGTGAGGCTGCGTACTAATGCGAGGTGAGTCAAGAAGATAAAATAAGAATGAATCTGTATCTGAATATGGACAAGCATTAAGGAGAATAGGTTATTTAGCATTCCCCAATGAGTAACAAGATTCAGATATCTTCGAAAAAGTACTCCATATCCTTTCATAAAATATTTAATACAAGAGTTTGTCTTTTAATGGAGTGTGGAGTTGGTAAAACAATTCCCCGTGTTAGAGATGCTTGCTCTTTATTTTTCTTAGATATGCTGTACTTGTACATGAGATTATATCTCATGTCTACACTTTGATCAATAACTGCTTTCTAAATTAATGTAAATTCTAAAACCTAAGGTTTAGCTCCCTCCATCGTAGTTTTGTCATTAGCTATTTTTGATATTATTGATTATTCGGATTTCGTTTGGTTTTATGCATTTTAATATGTTTTGCAATAATGGATTTCCTATGTTCGGTTCTAGTGCTGTTGATAAGGAATAAATTTACGAAATGGCCATACAGCTCATAAAAATCATTGCAGTTGGAGTTAACATATTTGATATGGTCTCATGTTCATTTACTCCAGATACTTTCATAAAAAATTATAAACAAATTAATCAGAGCTTTGAATAATTTGGATCTTCAAAAAAGTGTTCAGTTTCAGCGAGCAAAAACATTAGACTCGTATAATGTGCTATTGAATATGAAGCTTTCACCAATCCTCAAAATCATATAAGAAATCCTAGCTTAAATGATCCGGAAACTACTGTTCCTATTTAAACAATTAAAAATTAAAGAAAAAGAACCAGAGAGTAGGAAATCAAAATTAGAGACATTAATTTTGAATAAAGTAGCTAAGCTAATAGATGAAAAATTAAGTACATTTACCAACATTGAAAGTCGAATTGTAATTACTCCAAATAAGGAATCAAACAGAAACTATAGAGGTGTTTCAAGATTTAATGGCTGAGGAAAAGGGCGATATTTCAGGAATAGAAATTACAGACCAGATTTGAAATGTTATAAATGTGGTGAAATCGGGCATTTTCAATATGACTGTCCAACAAATCAGCAGGGAAACGACCACCAGCTGGTTTAGAGGCCAATTATTCATCTGTCAAAAGTAAAAGTAGGCCAAGCCAAAATACCAGTCCTAATCTTTTCAAAACAAACTGAAAATTTTATAATTAACACAGTTAACCAGACATACCTTTTTCTTCATTGCCAGGTTAGTCAATTCTAGTTCATTATTGATACTGGTTCACCTGTATCTTTAATATTATATGAATTTTTTGATAAATTAAAACTAAATGAAGAGTTAGGCAAACTAGATAGCATATTTACAATTATAAATGGCAATAAACATCATGTTAAAGGCAAATGTTTTGTAAATGTTCAAATAGGCTTATTTTCTATAGAACAAGAAATGATCGTAGCTGACATAAAAGAATCCTCTGGTATACTATGAATGGATTTCTTAATAAACAATGAAATAAATATTTATATAAAAAGTCCAACTTTAAGAATATATGATCAGAATATCCCTTTACACAAAGAAAAGAGTTCCCTATGCTCTGAATACAAATGAGTTTAAAAGTTTCAAACCGACCATAAAACTGAAAAGATCATAGAGGGACAACTTATTGACCAATTACAATAAGAGTAGGCATTATTGAACCACATGATTTGGTGAACTCAAAAGGCCTTATTGTTGCCAAGAGTCTTGTAGATACAGAAAGCAATTTTTTTGTAGTTGTAATGAATCTTAATTCAACACCAGTTAAAGTGAAACAATTGGTTCAATTGTGTTGATTTAGCCAGTGGTTATTGGCAGGTCAAGGCCGCAGACCAAGATAGACATAAAACTGCATTTGCAACACATAAGGGATTGTACCAATTTACTCTAATGACAAAGGGTGCTTGCAATTCCCAGCTACTTTCAGTAGACTCATGAATCATGTTCTTAGGGATCTCCAATGGCATAAATGCCCTTGCTATCTTGGTAATGTAATAATTTTTGGAAAAGATTTTAATTCAACTTTTGACAATTTACAAGCAGTTTTAAATGTTTAAACAAAGCTAATTCGAAACTTAAACCAAGCAAATGCTCTTTTTTCAAACAGAAGTAAAATATTGAGGACACATTGTTTCAGAATCATGCATTAAATGTGATCCTGAAAAAAATGCAAGCCGTCAAGAACTGGCATACCCCGTCCAATGTCAAAGTATCTTGGGTATTGTCGTTTCATCCCATCATTTTCAACAATTTCACATCCACTTACTTAATTAACACAAAAGAACAAACCTTTCAAATGGGACATTTCTTGTGAAATAGCCTTTCAAGAATCAAAAGAAAATTAATTACTGCTCCAGTATTAGCCTTTCCGACATCCGAAGGTACCTTCATACTTGACACAAACGTTTCACAAACTTGAGTCGGTGCAGTGTTATCTCAGATTCAAGAAAACGGAGAGGAACTTGTCGAAGATTAAACAGAACTAAGCGACAGTAATGTACAACGAAACGAGAACTTCTGGCAGTTTTTATTTTTCTATGCCAGTTTCAACATTATCTGTACGGTCAAACATTTATATATAGAACCGATCATGTGGCGCTGAAATGGTTCAAAAACTTTACGAATCCCGAATGAATTATTGTGCGATAGATATCCATAATCGATACATACAGTAATGATATTCAAACTCGAAAAGGTTATTCACATCGAAACGCCGATGGTTTAATACAAAAACCAAAAAAATGTAAACGCGAAAATTGTCCTGAATGCACCGAAATGACACCAGAAGCCGAATTCTGCGAAAACACTGTCACCAAGTTTTCTTCTGTCACGAATACAACACAAAATGACAAAGACACTGATGCTATCAAGGAGTGTCATGCACCTCAATTCAGTATCAGACCAGTCAATGTCAAAAACAATGATTTTACTTTTAATGAAAATATACCCACTGGTTAAAGTCATGGACGAGTCAATAGTTACAAGAAATGCAAGAAAATGACATTTCTTTTATTTTACAACTTTAACATTCAAATGAAAATAAACCATTAAAGTGAACTATTAAAGGGAAATCACAAGAGATAGAAATCCTTTTTGGACTCTTGGAATCATAAGTACTAGATGGTGGTGTGTTATACAATTTTTTTGAGACTGTAATAATGGTATATTTTTTCAACTGGTAGCCCCAAAAAAGTTCATTTTTCAAGAACTGCATTGTTGTAAATCCTCTTCTCATTTTGGAAGAGAAAGAACATTAGAAATAATAAAACGAAAGTTTTATTGGCCTAACATGTCAGATTCTATAAGAAGATGGTGTCAAAATTGTGACTTATGTGCAAAACGAAAGCCCGGACCTGGGAAAGGAAAGTCGCCTTTTAACAGTGCCCCTCTAGATCGTATTGCTATAGATATTGTGGGTCTTCTTCCTCTTACTAGGAATGACAATGAGTATATCATAGTATTAGAAGATTATTTTACAAAATGGACAGAGGCATCTGCATTGCCAAGCCATAAAGCTATCACAGTAGCAGATAAACATGTTTCAGAATTCAGTGGTTACAAAAACGAACTTGCTCTTACCGTCCGCTGTCAGATGGTCTAGTCGAACGCACCAATAGAACTATCTTTATTTGTATTTGAATAAAGAGTCGACTGGAATGACCATTTACCTTTTGTAACAATGTTGTACCAATCTACACAACATGAAAGTACAAAATGCATACCAAATTTGTTAATGTAAGGACATGAGATCCGATGTCCAATTGATATAATGTTTCCATTTCCATAAAAAGACAACCCATCATGTGATATTGCGAACGTAGAATGGATACAAGAAGCATTCAAAACAGTAGTGCTGTTGTCGGGCAAAGAATGAGAGAATTTGTAAGAGCTTTTTGCCAGTTCAATTAATGTTTGTTGACAATCCCGCATCCATGACCAGTTAAGACAATATGCAAAGAATTCCGCTCAAACCGGTGCTAGGGGCCGTCTTGAACTTACTATGAGGTATGAGGTTGACTTCAAGATGAAGAGCAACAATAAAAGCGTTGTTCCGTTGCTTTTTTACCATGTATTTGCAAAGACTTTGTCTCATGTGCATTTACTCCATATCCTTTCATTCACAATTCGAAACCGCACATAAACAATAAGAAATTATAACAAAAGACAAAAAGACAAAAAGAAACATATGACAAAAACTTGAAAATTAGATTATTTTCTGAAAATGATTGAGTCTGGAGATATTACCACCAGAACCAAATAAAAAACTTGGATAAGCCTGGACAGGGCCATACTTAGTTATTAAGAAAATTACAGATCTTGTAGTGAAAATACAAAAAAAGAGAAACTAAAGGCTGTAATTGTACATGTAGATCACCTAAAACCATATTTATGTGAAACGGGATCCTTTAAATTGGAGAAAATCCATAGAAAAAACACATATGAGTGATAACTTGTCCGAAAACGTACCTTTAGAAACTTACAGCGATAATTCGCAGACGACACACGAAAGTCCATATGTAAAAACTAGATATGGTCGTACGGTAAAACCGAAAATTATTTTTCTCCATAGTGAAAACAAACTAAAACACTTCAGTTTTTGATGTTGTTAAAGGGCCCATACAATATCACAAAAGGCACTGATTGTATTGATTTGCTTTTTAAATATATAAGATATATTTTCAGATGGCTGAACTTGAAATTGTTATAGATGAGTCTGAGTATAAAACTTTCAAAGAGGAACATTTGAAGGAATTATGGCCACCAAATGGAGCATACTGTAATGTACACGGATGTGGAAATACCGAATGTTTTCGTACATTTAAGGATTAAAAAATACATTTTGGACGAATAGTTTCTGCAAAAATAACACTTTACGTTTGCAATTTATGTAAACTCTCAAGAACTAAATTACAGGACATCATTACAAGACATTTTAAATCCACAAAGCTGACGATAAATTTCACCAACTGAAGGTACAAAATAAAAGCTACATCGACGTTTAACCATATCGAGTAGGAACGCAAGCTGAACGAAACGTTGCAGTACATTTCAGGCCTGAAACAGTTAAAAGCAAAAGTGCTGAAAAAGCACTGATGCAAAAGGTACACAACCTGTATATTGATTATATTAATTTGCGAATGACATGAAAACGTGAAATGGTTGTTATCTTGTCAGAATAATATCCAACCGGCATCTCATGTAACTTAGAACTGTGTAATAATAGAAACAGTACCATGAACCTGCAGTATATGGAATTGTTTATTAAAGAAAGAATACTGTAAAAATTGTAATATAGGAGTAATAATGAAGCAGGAACTAACTCCATAAAAACAGCAAGAAAATGAATGAAAAAAGCCAAATAAGTTAATTTGTTAACTCGATCGTGCCATCTTTTAAATGTCATTTCATAGATATGATATTAACAAAGAGAGGACGTGGAGTAAATGTACATGGGACTAAATCTCTATCAAAACATTTTAAAACAAAGCATTGAACAATGCTTTTTAGTGCCCTTTATGTTGAAGTCACCATGAGGCCTTAAACAATTATATTTACTCATATTTCATCAGGACGAACACTAGCATGTTCATTTGCAAAACAATAGAATCTTATATATGTTACAACACATGTTACAACAAATAAAGAATAGAATAGATTAAATGTTAAATGCTTGATAAGAGAATTTTAATGAAGATGTAGATCAAAGACATTTTGGCCGAGTATTATTTAAGTCTTTTGTTATATTTTAGTATCATGTCATACTAACAGATTTCGTTTTGATGGCAAGGCAAACATGCTTTAAGGTGTCTCAGTGGTATTATTCCGCCATTTTCTAATACTTGTTCATTTAGGTTCTATTCATTAAGAAATTACAAAATAGTTATTTAAAATGTAAACAAAGTTCCAAAGTATTTTAATTTTTTATTCCTTATCAGTTTTACAACATTTTCGTTATAAAAACGTAAACTAAAGCACATGAGCTTTAAATCTGTTGCTTAATTTACTGAACACGGAAATTATGCAAGGGAGATAATTTCATGAAAGAATTTAACATAGATATCACTAGAGAAATTAACATTTTGCAATTTATCTCTTTTATTTCATCGGTGACCCCTAATTTTTATTTTGCATATGTACACTATATATAATGATTTCAAAACACATGCAAAGTATGAAAAAATCTATAATAGACTTTTCAAGCTACGTGTATCCTCATCCTCTCATATATTCATTTCCCCTATCATTTCTATGTAAAATCCTGAAATTTTCAATTTCAGTTTTTGCGCTTATATGTACGGTGACCCCCAAATCTTATTTAACATTTTGAACAAAAACACAATAATGTTTCCACACAGAAAATTTCACAAAATTCTGTAATAGGAAATTAATACCCTGCAGACACCTTAAATTATAATGTATTACACTAGAAACCCATGGATGAGAGTTACGAATGGCTCCCTTACTCAAAATGGAGCAGTATAGAAATTTTAGACAGAGCTAAATTATTGGAATCATTTGCAAAATAAAAAAGGTTGAAAAACATCATTGAAAACTATTCTATATCAAATAGTATTTTAGATCATGATAAAAATGTTTGACGTTCATGTGATACTTGTATTATGCAATTATGGTCTTTTGTAGAGATCTATATAAATCGATATCGAGCGTCAGTCAATAAAATATCGATCGATACAAAAGACCGTAATTGTTTTATTATATAATAAAATAATCTGTTAAAGTAAAATTCATCAATCTTCACGAAAGTTAGAAATTGTTGATCAAAAACAAAATTCAAGAGAACCGAATTTAAATTTGTGTAAATTTGACAAAAGTTGGTTAACCGAAGACTTATTTGCCTCTATTTTGGCATTTCGGTAATATTTGATTTCCAATGACACCTTCTGACATCAACGTTGCACATAATGTACCGATAAAAAAATTCTGTACTCGCGAAATATGATTGTCTTGACCAATTAGCGACGTCATGAACAATCACAATCCCAGAATACCGTACAATTTCTGAATTTAAAAATATAATTATGTTGTGCGATGGCCACAAATTAACTATGAAACAAAATAAAATGGTATAGTTGGCCACGATTAAAAGATAAAAAACACAAAATGTACAAATTAAAAAACACATAAAAATGACAAAAATGGAAAAAGAGGGAGGGAAGACTGCCCAACGTTTCGGCCTATATGGCCTTCGACTAGGGGACTACCGGGCTAAATACGCAGGAGAAGATGGATATGACGAGAGAAGGCAGACCTGATGGCGTGTCACAGAAATTACCTGTAAAAATCGTGCAAAATCGCGAACTTAATCAAAAACGAGAGATAAAACATTAGTTATCTGTACTATGCAAATATTAAATTTCAATACATAAATAATTTTATAAAATAGACTGCTTCTTAACATTCATGCCAAAGGGTCGAGCAATTCCAAGAAAATGGATGATTTTTTGTTCAAGGAACTGTCGTTGTTTTTCACCTACACTAGTTTGTAAAAGGGCAGTTACATGCATGTCCCGTATGCTGTGGTTAGCTCGCCGAAAATGTTCACCTACTGGGCAATCCTTACCATTAGTGACGCTCTGTTTATGTTCGACAAAGCGATCACCCAATCTCCGGCAAGTCTCACCCACATAGATCATGTTACAGCGTTTACAGCCCACAGCATACACTACATTTTCAGTAGTACACGTGAAACCATTTTTTTAGTTTGAAAACGTTAGCCGGCTCTACTACTTCATCGGTTTCCCAAGTAAAAGGACAAGTCGAACAGCGAGATCGCTTACATTGTCTAGTGCAATTTTAAGTGTGAAAACTTTGACAAAAAAAACCCAAAAACAAAACAAACAATAACTTTCTTAAAGATTTGGCTGACAGATTTTTACTGCTGCTCACTGCTTGTTTATCTTCGTCATTCTCAACATTTCTATGGTTTATCACCCATCTGTAGCGCTTAAGTTGTTCATCTTTGTCTATGTCAATTTTTTTCTTCCTGCTGAGTTCCTGAGTGTCGGATGGTACAGAAAGTTTTTAAATACCGTATAAGTGGTTATTTTCGCGAGGACTTAATTTTCGCTTTATTCGCGACCATTCTGAAGTCACAAAATTTGCATACCGCGAAATATAATTTAAATGAGACTTTATACAGTAAATGATAAGCAATCGCGAAAATTTGAGTCCCGCGAAAATAAAGTCCAGTAATTTTGAAAGAAGTCGCGAAATATGCGACCCACGAAAATAACCACTTATACGGTATTCGTTCAACTCACGATGAATGATGGTGAGGTTGCCCAACATTAGGTGTAAAGATACAGAGGAGGAAGGAGGATGATATGTCCAGTTCCAACCAGTTTGCAATTCACTTCCTGTGAAGGTTAAGTCAGTCCTGTTGAAATTGCTTAGGTTTTCATATCTTATGGCGCAGAAATGAAATCTAATTTTAAACCAAATGTTTATTTGTGTGCAACTATCACTTACTTCGATTACTATCGGATTACTTGTGAACAATTCTTGTTTAATTTTCCCCGTTTATGATAATAAAATAAATTTACTTGAAACAATGGCTGTTGACAATACTTGTATTTTGTCACTGACTCTCTTACTTTTATGATTGTATGTTTTATAGCATGATCTGCCCTTTTGTAAAGTAATACGGTGTTAATACTGTGGTATCTCCTCAAAATCTGACTTCCCAAACTTTACGACCCAGTTTCCGCTTCCATCTTTTTTGATTCAATAAATTAAAAATAATTCAGTCTCAGTCGTTGTTTTTTTTTATCAGTAAAGCACAACACTTGTTATTTAAAGAAATATTGCATAATCCAATAGCTAGATCTTACTTTTTTCCTTTAATGAGAGCATGGTAAAACTGAATACTACAGTCATATAAAAATACTCTATTGATATTTCTATTATTTTATGCATCGCAATAAAAGTTCCGATTCCCTAAACAATGCATAGCTTTTAATTTTGTTATAAAATTGTTTCATATATGCTTGAGATTTTCAATAAGCTTTCGGATTTTTGATATTGGTCTTGGTGCTAACAAGATGCCCAACGATGTCAATTTTGACTTTGACATATGTGAGCTTGTCATTGGAATTCTTTCTACAATTTTTGATTTATGGTTATTACTTTGTTATGGTATTGTTGCATACAATTTGTAAATGTGCAAAAAACTTTTGAAATTTTATATTGATACGGAGGAAAAATCAAATGCCAAAAGGTGTCAAATTCAATCGTCGTCCATGTGACTTGAATTCTTCCCACATTTTCTGATTTTGGATTTTGATTTTTTCGTAACATTGGTGCATGTTGCCAGCAGATGTGCACTAACCTTATCATGTTATGGAGTTGTAATTCTTATTACAGATTTGGTAAATTTCCGGAAAGTGTTGTAAACTATCGATATGTAATAATGGCATGCCGTCATGTACTTTGTAGTAGTCTTTAGTAAATGTCCTGATACTCTTAAAAACGAGCTACATGTAGTTTTTTGAAATTATACCTAGCAACCATACTTTTTGTATATGTTTATGCTATATCAGTCATTTTCAAATAAAAGGATTGCAAAAAATTTGTTATTCTAATTTTGGTAAATTTTCTTAATTCTTCAAGACAAGATATTTTGACGAATTCTACTTAAAAACCATACTTTTTGTATATGCTTAATTGAAATTAGTTATTTTCCAAATACAAAGAATGGCAAAAATGCCAGATGCTAATGTAGGTAAATTTCCTGACACTGTCAAAGAAAGGGTATTTTTGAAAATTCTACCCATCAACCATTCAGTTTGAATTCGTTTAAGTGAAATAAATAATTTCTTCTAATTGAATTGCAAAAATCTTTGATTTCTTTGGTTTGTTCACGTTTCTCCCACTTTTTAATTTTCTAATTCACGTTTCTCCCACTTGTGTCAAACAATAGGTGAGCTTGGTGTTTTTACAACAATTAAAATGGTTTATAATAGCAGAGTGTAGTGAGACCTGGATAAAGTTAAAATAAAATATTTTGTTATGAAATTAATTTATATAAAACAGTAAAATAGTGCATTTGAATTTGCAACCCATTTAAGATGAATGAAATAAAAGTAATATTGATATGTCAATTAGCAACATTTTTTTCTTATTAAAGCTTTAAAATATTTCATATAATCAAATTGTATATAAATCAATACTTATAAAATATAATATTTCATTAAGATCTGTATATACTATATGTATATAGAGACTTTATCTCATATGCATTTACTCCATATCTTCTTAATGTTTATTTATGATGTCGATGCTAACCATTTTGGTTAAGCTCTTCATACCTTAGCAAGGAAATTAAAAACATAAAAAAACAAACCATTTATTACTTGAATAAATCATAACTTAGTGTAAAAAATAAATACAGATTAATACATGGGCATTTCCATATTGGCCTGGTTATCATCCCGAGACACCCATATTGGCCAGAGACGAAGTCGAGGGACAATATGGGTCGAGGGATGATAATCAGGTCAATATGGAAATGCACATGTATTAAACTTTTTATTACATACTTCCGGCGTTTAGAAATGCCAGGCCGATATGGACCGGAAGTAGTTTATTTGCCCAGGCCAATATGGACCGGAAGTCGTTTATTTTGTCTGAGATGCACGAGGAGCATAAAATAACCTATTATTTTCCTGGGTGTGAAAATATGGACAGTTTACTTCCGGTCATATTGATCATACAAAAACGCTTTTATTTCTACTAAGTATGTAATAAACAGTTTTATCTTACTCATTGCAGATAGGTTTTATCGCCGAGTGGCTATTTATGACTCGAACAAACTGAAAAGTATTGCAATGGACCCAATTTTAGATAACACGTCAGTAATTTAACTGTGTAATCAGCAGCAAGTAAATACACATATAATTTATGGGGAAGGTCGCAATCATGACCCATATTCAATCTATCAAAGGGACTAAAAAACATTCATCAAATATTTGTTTCTTAGTATAACTTTCTCCATTCAGCATTTCATCTCAACTATAAACTA
>MJUU01070332.1:0-16248 GCA_002080025.1 Modiolus philippinarum
CTGTTTTACCGTTTTGTCTGTACTCATGTGAAATTTACACACGTAAATATTTGGACTTGGAGAAGGAGTTGTTATGATGAACCTTATTATAGTTCAATCGACTGACATCCGGCCATCTTGAATGTTGTCCGAGTCGTGGCTATCACGCCACCCCTCGATTCTGATTGGTTGAAAATTAATTAGTGGGCGGAGCAGCGATAGAATGTACCATCATGCACTGAACAATATGGCTGCGCCCATGGGACTCTTTGAAGTCGACTTCCGTGACGTTACTTTTTATTTTCATAGTATATCGATCATATGACTTCAAAAATTCACATACTCGCGTTACCATTGAGCTCGCTGAGCTCGCCCTAAGCTGACGAGGCAAGAAGTAATCAGAAGTTGATGGGGTCAGTGGGTATCAATTAAGTTTTGCACGAAATTTTCAATATTGAAACACAACTTTATTATTAAAAAAGGTGCGAAATGTATGCACTTTTAAGCAACCAGTAGGCAGACACAACATCAACAGAGCAACATTTAAACTTTTTTTTGGGGGGGAGGGGGGTTCAGGGGCATACCCTTTGAAGAAAAAAAATCAGTAAACCTCAACAAATTGTTTGTAGTTTTTATATGCGGGTAAAATTATGATATTTCTTAATTAAAATATTTCAAACCAAAATTAAATGAATTAGAATTTTTTTTTTTTTGTATTTCCTTGAAATTCTGTAACTTCTATGTTTGTTACTGTCTTTTGGAATAGATAAGGGCATTATTACCAACCAACCAACAGAGAACCTAAATGTCAGAATTAATCTGTAAGCAATAGGTCAGAATGACATTTTATGACCCAACCTGACCATAGATAGCCATAAGAGATCATAATTTTTAATTGCAACTATTTTCACAGCTATTAAATCTGCAAGCATAATGTCAGAATGATATTTAATGACCCAACCTGACCACATATAGCCATAAATGATCACAATTATTAATCGCGACTATTTTCACAGCCATGAAATCTGCAAGCATAAGGTCAGAATGACATTTTATGACCCAACTTGACCATAGATAGCCATAAATGATCACAATTATTAATGGCAACTATTTCCACAGCAATGAAATCTGAAAACATAGGGTCAGAATGATATTTTATGACCAATCCTCACCACAGATAGTCATAAATTATCATAATTATATATCACAAGAATATTCACAGCCATGAAATATGCAAGAATAAGGTCAGAATGATATTTTATGACACAAACTGACCACAGATAGCCATAAATGATCACAATTATTAATCGCAACTATTTCCACAGCCATGAAATCTGCCAGCTTTAAGGTCAGAATGACATTTTATTACCCAAAGTTACCGCAGATAGCCATAAATGATCATATTTGTTAATAGCAACTATTTCCACAGCCATGAAATCTGCAAGCCTAAGGTCAGAATGACATTTTATTACCCAAAGCGACCACAGATAGCCATAAATGATCATAATTATGAATCGCAACTATTTTCACACCCATAAAATCTGTAAGAATAAGGTCAGAATGGCATTTTATGACACAACCAACTTACAAATAACAATATATGGTCAGGATTTTTCATCAAAATTTAACAATAACTATGAAATTTGCAAGCCTAATCAGTAAACCAACAGTTATAATCATTAAGGGTAATTATTTTAATTGCAACTTTTAACACAGCAAAGAAGTTTGAGCCATATTAGCCATTTTTCCCACAGCAAGGATTTGTATAGTGAGATGCAATGATTTGTCAGTTATAATAACCACATTATTTTTCTGCCTGTTCTAGGACTAATATATTAGTCCTAAGCCTGTGACTAAACGGTCATCAGGCTTAAGAATATATTTCATTATGCAATGCAATCATTTTGTTTTACATTTTTTCGCTTTGAAATTTAAATCCTACAATCCATATATTTTCCCTTAAAATTAATATCACTTTTCACGCTGAATCTATTAGTCCCAGGCTGAATCAAAAGACTCAGAATGAAGGATGCTTAAAAAACCATATTGATAAAGTATCAATAGATATACAAAAGTTCTATAAGCATATAAATAACTAAATACCGAAGTTACTGTGAATTTACTTTCTGCATATGCGCATTTCGACAACTAATGTCTCATCAGTGCAGATAAAATCTAAACATTTGTAAGACCAGAAACTCAAAGATGTTTAAAAACTGATAGAGAACAAATAACCAATATGATCTAAATGTAAAGCCAAAAACAGCTAAGAACAGAGCTTTGCATGAGGGAGATACTCCTTAGTTTTCAACAAAATTTACAAAAATTTAGATATTGTAAGGTTCAAAATATAATCGGTTTTCGGGTCAGCACCGAAGTACTCACTACTGGGCTAGTGAATACCATCAGGGACTAACAGTCCACCAGCAGTGGCATCGACCCAGTGGTAACAAATAACTCAATACCGAAGTTACTGTGCATTTACTTTCTGCATATGCGCATTTTGACAACTAATGTCTCATCAGTGCAGATAAAATCTAAACATTTGTAAGACCAGAAACTCAAAGATGTTTAAAAACTGATAGAGAACAAATAACCAATATGATCTAAATGTAAAGCCAAAATCAGCTAAGGACAGAGCTTTGCATGAGGGAGATACTCCTTAGTTTTCAACAAAATTTACAAAAATTCAGATATTGTAAGGTTCAAATGACTTAGTGCATTAATTTTACTTTAATGGGGAAATCACGACTGACAACCGTGATGTACTTTCAGTTTCGCTAGAGTACAATCAGTTACATACAAAATTTAACCTGAAAGATAACTAAGACCAACAGTGCTTCTTGTGATTAAGAAAATGTAATGTTCCGCAAAATAATGTGAGATGTCACACCGCAGTTTGAATAAACAGGTGTTTCCCGAACATTTCGCAATTCCGAAACTTGCAATTCTCATACCGGAAGTTAACATGCCAAAAACCGGAACCGGAACTTGCAGTTTTCATAGACTTTAAAATCTCATACGACACCGTCTCCTCAAATACCAGTCAGAAGGATAATTGGATACCAGACCTATTGAATATAAATATATACCGCCTAAAAACAAACTGTACTTATAATTTGTTCTACATGACAATTATTTAAATAAATATTAGTTGACAAAAACAATTAACCTGAAGGGCTACAAATAGATTAATTATAAATCTCCCTTAGCTCAACAGTGTTTATCAACTAGTGATTCCATCTCACTGTATTGATGTATTTTTTTCGTATAATAGTAGATTTGTTTCCGGAATGAACACGACTCAAAACTACCGTATTAATTCAATATTTGTTAAAGATCCCGCATGCGCGGGGTAAAATATTCTGCTCAAACCGGTGCTAGTCGGCGTCTTGAAATTTCTATGAGTTATGAGCAAAGCTCATTGTTAAAAGACTCATGGTGACTTCAAGATGAAAAACAATAAAAGCGTTGTTCCATTGATTAGTTTTACCGTGTATTTATAGAGACTTTGTCTCATGAGCATTTACTCCATTGAAAGCAAATCTTTATTATGTGAACTTATTTCGGCATTTAATTGTAATATTATGCCATTTTACTTTACTGTTATGGTTTAGTTGAAATTATTTCGTTTTACTTCCGGTGCTTTACTACACATGTAAAAGTAGTGTAATGCGATCCTATGTAAAGATGTTCAGGTGCAGAATTTTGCTCATATATTTTTCCGCTTTAG
Source organism: Modiolus philippinarum (assembly GCA_002080025.1). Classification (NCBI taxonomy): domain Eukaryota; kingdom Metazoa; phylum Mollusca; class Bivalvia; order Mytilida; family Modiolidae; genus Modiolus; species Modiolus philippinarum. The sequence goes on from MJUU01070332.1 coordinate 3,713, forward strand.
ATACCTTATTTGGCATTCTCCATTTTACAATGCATTGGTCAAATGATAATTCTGCTCTTCTGATTTCATTTGAAATGGTCGAAAGAATTCAAAACCATAAATAAGCACTTATTAATTAAATAAATGTCACGAGTGGGGGTAGGTAACTTCCTATATATTGGCAGATGCGGAAGTGTGGTCCAAAAGGATCTGTTTTTCTTTTTTCAGGATTAAAATAAATAAGGTAAAGAAATACCAATAGGAGTATATCAATAAGTCTTAAGGTAGTTCGAGCATAATAAAAATTTCAGACAGAATTTTTTCTATTTTTAGATATTTTGTAGGTCTTAGTCCATTGTTTCAAAAAATAAAATAAAAATGATACGTCACCGATCATCTTTTCCTGTTATCAGCTTTGAAAATCAGGCCAAATTCAGTTTTACAAAGAATATATAGGGAACTGTGCATGAGAACATGCTTATTGTTTAGCTCTCATATGAAATAAATATCAAATAGATTTTTTTCATTTTTTGACATTTCAGAGGCATACATTTCAGCTATATGTTGAGCTGAAAAAATCTGTATGTCACCATTTGATTAAAAGAGATATTTTACATAGTTTACTAAATAGACAATATTTACGAGAGAAGCTAATTCGCGGAAAAGTGTATGTCAGTCGTTTATGACGTCACAATGTAAAGGCCAAATAAGGGATATTCCGGCTTGAAAATCAAGTCAATTCCGCATACGACTTGTGTTTCGCAAATGCGCCAATCGAATGCGCCGTGTATTAGTGTCGATCTACCTTAATTTCACCTTTGGACATTATATGTTATTCTTATGCAACATTTATATAATGAAGGTTTTGATTGGTCAAAACTGACCGTCAATTCCACTATCTACACATCCGAGACAAAGTAGTTTCCCTGTTTAGTCTGGTTCCTAATATTGTTACAAATTCACGAGTTAAAAACAGAACATGAAATTGATTTCTTGCATTAGAATCGCAATAACAGTACATTATTTGAATACCCGAGGGCGTCGCCTATAAACTGCATTTTGACCGTCAAATCTATGATTGACGCCCTCGGGTATTCAAATAATGTACTGTTATTGCTTAATTTGGGTTTCAGACGGGATAAATAGCTTGATATACTTTTGATATTTATTCATTTCAAGTCTTGGGTCTACCGCCCCGCAACTTGTATTTTTGGCAAATACCTGTCCCTATCATGATTTATCTGTTCAATACACCCCGCCTGTAACCTGAATAACATAAATTTTATATTCCGTTGAGCAGACCTGAAGAAATGAAATCTACGAAAAAGTATTTCATTTCAATTCCGCCATGTTGTTTCCATGTAATGACGTTGTCAATTTGCAAGACAACTTGTATTTCTTGGCAGTTTTCCGAATTTATGGTGACATTAAAGGAATGTAATCCAATCAAAAGAAAGCTTAAATCGTAAACCGGAATATGTCAATATATGGCAACTTTCAACACCATGTGCTGTGTATGTGTGTAATTAGTAATTTCATGAAATTACTGAAAATTTAGGAATTTCATATAATTCCTACAGGGTCTAGTAATTACATGAAATTACTGAATTTTGTCAGTAATTACATGAAATTACTGAAATTTTTCGAGAGTTTTACACACATTTACTGAATCAAAAAAATTCTAAATTCTTCATTAAATTTACTTATACCATATTGTAAGCATGGTGAATGAAAGGATATGGAGTAAATGCACATGAGACAAAGTCTCTACAAATACATGGTAAAAAACAAGCTTTTATTGTTGTTCTTCATCTTGAATCTGAATCTTGTTTAGTATATTGTTATACTTAAATACAATGTTTTGGTATGTATTATAGAGACCGAAATATTTTGGAATATATTGAGAGGCATTTATAATCATTCAACAAAATACTCACTGTGTTAAATCTCACTGTTCATATTTGGTCCAAGCCATTTACTTGCGCATGGAAAAGTGGCTCAAGAAAGCAAGGAAATAATATTTACAGATGCATTTTATGAAGAAATCATGGGACACAGGATGATAGGATGGCCGAGGGAATAAACCAGGCACTGAAACCTTTATTTTTAGATGTAATGTCACATAAGCGATTCCTAATCCCTGTTTCAGATGGATCTGAAAAACCTGTGCATTATCAGCAGTGTCAATCTTGAAACACAAAAGTCTTATCGTGAAATCTGTGAATTTTTGCTCATTTGCGAATTCAGTTGTTGGAACTAATACAGGTACCAGAATTCTATTGAACTTGAATTTAAGAAAAAAAAAGGTACTCCAAATTTTTTCCATAGATTTTTAAAATTTTTACAGGAAAGTTTCCTTATTATATAAGCATTGAAATAAAAAAAAATAAAAAAGGGGGGTCACCGTGCTTATTTTAAAAATAACTGCTATCAAAATAATCAAATATTTCTAATGAATATATAGGGAAAAACAGGTATTTTGTTGATTTCTTTAAAACTATTCCATAGATTTCTTTCTACTTCACTCATATGTTAGCCCTTTGAACATACTTTCAAAAAATATAAAGAAAAATGGGGGTCATCGTCTTTGCTTTCCACATAATTTGTAAAATGTGAATTTTCATAGTGATATCTATGTAAAAGATTTTTATCAGATTATCTCCCTTTTTCAAAATCCTCTTTCAATTCATTTAATGATCAAGTTACCATATCTCATCTAATTAGATAAATACATGTGAAATCAAGTCCATGTAGGTCCTTTGCATTTTGTATTATGGATATAATATTGATTGATTCATTACACATGAAAATATTTGCATATTTAAAAAGCAGATAATACCATAACAGCATAACAAATTCAAAATGGCGGAAGACTACCGATCTACCTTAAAACTGATCAAATACAAGGTTTGGTGTGATATTTAATATACAATAAAAAAAAATCATGTCAGATTGACGTATTAAATAATTTTAAGGTTTGTCAGCCATATTATCATTCGAAGCATCCAGTCATAACTAATATGTCAAAACGGCTAAAAAACCTCAAGTTCCTCAGCTTCATCACAAAAACAAGATACACTGTAGGACAACAAAGGTTTGAATGCTAACACAAATAATAAATGAAACATACCTTATTCATGTACCTTTAAAACTCGAAGTTTGAGAAAAAACTGTTAAGTATTTTTTAAAAATACAATAAATACTAATGTAAAAAAGATCATCCTATGTCCAATTAGACATGACAAACTTGCCATAAGATATGGCTTGTTTTATGTCTCATACTCCAAGAACCAATTCCTGCCGTGTTCTTAAAAAAACGCTAGTGCTGCTTTTCGAAACCGTCGACATTCGGTAATAACTGTTCGTCAGGCGACAACAGAACAACCAATTTTGGAGATTTACAAGTATTTTGAAATATTGTTGTACATCTGAATGTACAAAGCTAGAAAACTAAAAGCTGGTCTATTATGTGTCATAACAGTACCACAAGTAAAAATACGTAATCGCCATAAAGAACATAATGCTATATTATCATTAAGCCTCAAAGTCTTGTTACACTATACTAAATTATGTTTGGTTTGCTGAATAAATAAATTTTCATGATCTATGATTGTTTTATTCTTCAAAAGTAAAATTCAGTAAATGTGTGTAAAATTCAAGACTTTTTTCAGTAATTTCAAGAAATTACTAGACTTTTTAGAAATTTCATGTAATTCCTAAATCACCTAGTAATTACATGAAATTACTAAAAATTAATTTTATTTTAGTAATTACACATAATTCCTAATTACACACATTTACTGTAACATATATATTACTCTATTTTATTGAGCTGGTTGGGCGGGGCAACATTTTAAGAGTACTCACATTGCTAAGTCTATGCAAAGTCCCGCCCCATGATAGACACCCAAACCTGTTCAATAAATGTGAGCAATATCTCAACTAGTACATTTCGCACGCATCTTTTATAATCTTCACGACTTGAATGAACGTAACCTTACTATCACATCCAATCTTTAAGAACAAGGCTACAGATTTCATAAATTGTAAAACACATTCGAAAGTTTATAGAAGATATGAACATTTGATATCTAAATATGATGTAACTCGGAAACAACTTATTACTATGGGCATTTTTCACTCTCGTTTTTACGGAAATGTTAAGAATGTCAAAAACTGACATTGACAGGATATTCTTCACGATTCCCTTATATTGGCTTTGGGATTCAATGACCTGATGATTTTTCAGGTATACTGGCCTCTCACTGATACTGTCGATGTCTCTATTGAAATTCGTGATGATTCTTTTCCAAATCCTCCGGGAAGTTTTGAATTTGATTTTTTTTTCTTCCGTAGTCAAATATATAACAGCAAAGATAATCTTCGGATAAGCCGTATTGCATATCAGCAGTCAAAAATGGCTGTAAATAGCGTTTTTTGTCCATTTACGCCATTTTACCATGCATTGCCTAAGCATGGTTGATGCAAATCCATGATTATGCCATATAAAGTTTATTTTTTGTATTTTGACGTCACATATTTTTGTAAAAACAATTTATTTATCTGTTCTAAAACTAAACGAAACTTAATATCATTCCGTCATCTGAATTAATAATCATCTTCTAGTGCGTTTGAAATCTATTTGGTAGATATATTTGCTCTCAAGAATGTCTTTGATAAAGAAAATATTATTGTTTTGACAGACATTGAACGATTTTGATTTAAAATGTGTCATGAATTCGTGACAAAATGACAACAGATTTCTTGTTTGATCTAAATAAACAACTCGAGTAATTTTCTGGTCCACAGTCAATGCACCAATGTACAGAAATAACTTTATTTGATGTCTATATAATGCAGTTTTAGATATTTTAAAATTATATCAAATCAATTTTCTAATGCGATTTCAAGTTGCACTTAAAAGACTTAATAATAACGTAAATAATATTTGTTTGCTGTTCTAGTCGTTAACCACGTGTTATAATGGTGTAATTAGGTGAAATTCAGAAATCTACGACTCGGGATTAAAACAGTAAATGGGGGTAATAACAAAATTACCGAACAGAATTATCAAGAACCAAAGTCCATGAGGCAAAAAGACAAACCAGGTGGAAACAACCGGAAAATTATCGACCGCAATGGTCCTGACTTGGTACAGGCACCTCAAAAGAAATGGCAGGTTAAACCGGTTTTATAGCCCACCAACCCTTCAACCCCCTTTTCCGTTGTGGTAGGGTCCGGTAATTGCTATAGAAAGGTAGTAGACAGTTAAAAGAGATGATCATGGTGAATTAAAGGATATGGAATAAATGCACATGATACAAAGTCTCTACAAATACATGATAATAAACAAGAAAGGAACAATTAACGCTTTTATTGTTGTTCTTCATCTTGAAGTCACCATGAGGTCTTCAACAATGAGCTTTGCTCATACCTCATAGCAAGTTCAAGGCGGCCCCTAGCACCGGTTTGAGCGGAATTCTTTGCTAATTGTCCATCAACGCTACATCCATGTCTTTGCTGGTCACTGGTGCGGGATTGTCAACAAACATTAATTAAACTGGGAAAGTACTCTTACAATCACTGTCATCCGTTGCCCGACAAAAGCACTAATGTCTTAAGCTAGTGGACTATTACAACATATAGACAAACACAGGGTACTCATCAAGTCGAAAATAAGAAATCTTTGCATTATGAAATAGTGAGATGTGGGCACTTTAAAGAGGTAGTCAGAATTACATTTCGATATCAAAAAATAAATGCCAAAATTTGAAGGTATCAACAGTATAATCAATGAAGGGATATGGAGTAAATGCACACGAGACAAAGTCCCTATAAACACATGGCAAAACCAAGCAATGGGACAACGTTTTTTTTTGTTCTTCATCTTGAAGTCACCTTGAGGCCTTCAACAATAAGCATTGCTCATACCTCAGTATATCCATATGAGAAATTCTCTCATGACATCTCTGCATGACATGTAAAAATTGCCTTAAAATTGAAAGATAAAGTCCAATTACTCTTGCAAGAGCCTTGGGCGGACGGACAATTGGATATCTGTATACCATAATACGTCCGTAATTAGACGGGCACATAAAAAATATATATAACTTCGAAACTTTAATAGAGATTTTTTTTTGTACATATATTTAAGTCTAACGTATCAATAACATTGCCCATATGTTACAAAAATGATACTTATTTGTCGATTTGATATAGTTGCGCCAGTTCTTCAATGAGTATTTTTATACAATTAGATTTTTCCTCTCAAGAAGTGGGATAATAGAAAGCTCGATTAATGTGAAGTTGAATAACAAAACAAAAATTGTTATTAGAAGAGAGAAAAAACTCAATTCAATATTTTATCCGAAAATAGTACTTCAAAATAAAGCTCTTGAATTCTGTAAAATTGAAAGATATGACCTCAAGATCACATACACCTACATTTGTACATATAAATAGATATCTTAGATTCGCACCCAAAAAAGCCAAAAGCTAACTTATGTCAAAAATGCCAAACCTGAATGCACGTTAAGCCATTTATAGAATCGATGAACGAATAAACTACCTCAATAAACAGTAAAACATAAAAAAAAAACAGTATATAGTCCCACAACAGATTGTAACATTGCCCATATGTTACAACTCAGTTACAACTGACTATTATCAAGTGTAAGTTCATAGTTCATATGAAATCATTCAAAATTTCAATATTTTCTGCTAAAATACTAGAACTTAAATCTTTGACAGAAACCAAAAAAAAAAATGTGACGGGTAGGCGAACAATACAATTACTCCCTTCACAATATACCAAATGTCTTTTCAAAATACAAAAATATTCAAGTAGCATAGTATATAAATAGTAAATATTGTTATGCTGTTCACGTGTTTCAGGGAATAACATCTCTTGAGTCAACCACTCTGGTTTAACAATAATATTCAAATCAATAAAAATGTGTTTCGTTCAGAGATGGTGTGAGAAAGATGTATTTTTTATTAATGATTTGATAGATGACAATTGTCAGTTTCTCAGGTTTGCTCAATTAAAACAAAAATTTAACATACACTGTTCTTTCCTTTAATTCTATGGGGTCATTCATTCAATTCCGAAGGAATGGAAGGAAAGAATTAAAAACGAAACCAAACCGAAAACGATGGAAAATGAAATGTTAAATAAAATCAAACGTAATCCTAAAAGTTGTAAATTAATTAACAGTCTATTTGTAAAATTTTTTGCAGAGGAACCTCTGAAAGCAAAAAAAAAAAATGGGAAGATTTCAGTATGTCTGTTAATGACTGGGGCTGTATTTTTAACCTTCCATATATTGTTTCAAAAAATAACAAACTGATAGAGTTGCAGTTGAAGCTTTTGCACAGAATCATTCCAACAAACTCTTTTCTTTTTAAGTGTAAATTAAAAGAAACTGAACTTTGTAATTTTTGTGAAGAATCAAAGGAAACTATTCTACACTTATTTTGGACCTGCAACACTGTTAAAAATATTTGGCTCTCATTAAGTAATTTTTCAATTCAAAAGATTTCTTTACAATCCGAGAGAGATGATACTTGGATGTGATTCAGAACATTATATATGGCTGTGGAAAACATTTTATTAATTGTTAAATTTTTCATATTCATGTGTAAACAAAAGAATGAAAAACCAAAATTAAAGGGAGTGTTTGAAATGATTAAAAAGGACATTATTATTGATAAAAATTCTAATTGTATGATCTCATATGCAAAAAGGGAGCAACAATTGAGAAATGGAGAGTTGTGTCTGCTACACTTATATATACTTAATTATACTTTTGTACTCACTATATGTAATATATATATATATACTACTTTGTTGATACTTATGCTGATGTTTTCAAAAATTAAAAGAAAGTTACAAGAAAAATAGTTTTATACCGTTTCAAAGCAGAAACGCTGTTAGTTTTTCTGAGATGATTAATAGTCGTAGGTTTGGAAAAATTTTGCAAAATTGCTATATCTCTATTTAAGAACTCGTAATTTGCAATATTCCACTAACATCTGCATATACGTTAATTCTTATGATAATAAAAAGGAAAGGAAATGGGGTAAATGTCAAGGAGACAACATCCCATATCCAGGTTAAAACGACCCAAAACAAAGCATCTAGGGGTCACTGTACGGTCTTCAACACAGTGAGGAACCTGACACCATATAGCAAGCCCTAAATGGCCCCTTATATGTATACATATGTTTGTTCCCTATTTTACATGTGTAATATTGTACTATTATGCCTCGTGTGGGGCCTTAAGTGAAATATTCAAACGGTTATCTGCAACCTTATTCAATCAATCAAAAAGAATATACTTAGAAATTATAATAATGGGACACATGATTTACGCCTGCCTTGTTGCTTTCAGTGTAAATCACGTACCCTCGTAATTTTCAATGGCACACAGTTAAAAATAGAATTTCAAACAAAAGCGCATCAGAATGTATATTTCAATTTATAATTAAAGCAAGAAAAAATGTAAATGTCATGTTGCCACAAGTAGGCCATCAACTTAATCCTTATCAAACAAGTACATTTCTGAATATTATTATTGCAAGCGGTGGTCGAACAATAATAATGTTGATGGTGGCATATTCCGTAAATCATATTTACAATACCACTGTAGTCTTAATCTATACGATGGATACCTCATTTTCAGTATCATTGTCCTCTGTATTTACAAATTTCATTTTTATTTCAGTCACTGGTCTGGACTTGTGCCATTCCAAATAGAAAATTGTGATGCATACAACTGCTGTAGATAATGCTACAAACATACTGAATCCCATGGTATAAATTGACCATCCATATGTATGTAATACCGTCAAATCAGGATCTTTATTGGTTGATTTTATTTCAGTTTCAACATTAGTGATATAAATTATGATTCCAATGGCAACACACAATGCTACAAGATAATAATAATTATAATTTGCCATGCAGCTATAACTTGCTAAACCAGTCCGATATTTTTTTTCCAAGATGGATATAAATGTAATTTCTAAAAATTCCAATACTTTTAAGCTAAGGAAAACTAAGAATTCATCTTTTGGTTATCATTTAACGAGACCAAAAATGTCAAAATTACCTCTTCTCGTAATTAATTTTACCACTGTTTTTGACATCGTTATTTCTATAAGATGGATCTATATTATATTACTGATAAAACTTCACCATCATTTGCTCAATATCCGAAGTCCGACTGGAAATTAAAACCAGAATAAAGTGATCAGCTCATCACGAAAGACCACAAGCTATTCTTGTATCGAAGGGTGTTACTTAATATTGAATAAGCTGTTCTGCTTAACAAAGCCTTATCATTATACTTTGAAGAAAACAAAAATAAGTTTATTGTTGATGCTTTCTCCTACTTATGGACTGTTGCACGTTCGCAAAAATTCAAACTTTACTTCAAAGCAAAAAGTGCAGGCTTTGTGTAAATAAAGGGAAATAACTTTAGGTAAACTTCCGGTGCTTACGTTAAAAAGCAGCAAAACTTCCTCTCAGATATTTGATAAAGGGTTCTGTTAAAAAGAACTGTATTTACAATTTAAACTCAGGGGAAATTTTGGTTTTTTCTTAATTTAATTTTTTTTTCGAGCCAGATCCTATATCAAATATCTTAGACATGGTTTTGTTGAACTTGTTAAATGTTATGTTATGTTGTTAAATGGCTCTTTCAGATAAAGTAAACAGAGTTAAGCTGCCTGTGAACCTAATGTTTTGAAATATTATCAATAAAACCCTCTTTTGCCAAATATCGAGATATTCAAAGTAATGCTATTGGAATATAAAAATTAAACGTCTATTTAATCATTTTCTTTTCATCTGATACTTCATTTTCACTGTATCTTTTCTTAGGCAAACTTATGTGGAATCAAAGTCAGTGACTGACAATTTAATTCCAAAGACCGTGTGCTACCTTAAATCAAAGAAATATTCAATATACCCTTAGTATTTCAATATATCTCAAAAGGAATAAGAAAGAATTTACGAATGCATTGACATCACACAAAAGTAACAATTTATGAAACAATGGATATATAGCTTTCATAAATAACATACACTGGTAAATCATGAGCATATTGCACATAATACGCATGACAATAAGCACGATGTTTTGTGAGCCTCTAAAATAATTATGAATATATTCTCACGCTCTGGAAATTTAGCATGATATACTCTATCCCAGTTGGGATAATGGATTTGACGATTTATTTGTCTCTCCTGCAAAGGGGAGTGCGTAAAAAATCCCGTGCGTAAGATGCATGCTCTCTATATTTTTCAGATACTGAATCGATGAGTGTCCTGTAATTGTTTATATATTTTATTGTCTTCTGTAAGTTTTTGAAGGGAATGTAAGTTATTTCTATTTTGTTCATGGACAAAACTGACCGTGGATGTAGTGTTGTTCGACATCTAGCAATAATTACATTTCATGAATATTCATTTGAATTCCATCAGTTTGATAGGTGAACATCGATCACGTGGCATATCAATGTGGTTTCAAATTTGACCACGTGTTCACGTGGTGGATGAATTTGTAAAAATAGAATCCCAATGTACATGATGTACTTCCCTGTAAATAAAGTTGTTTTCTATATTTCGGGTTTAAATGTAATTATAAGAATTGAATGCATTATTTTGAAGTTTCATAGGGACTATGAAAGGGTTGACCGGGCGCACATTGTCAACATGAAGCGCTACCGCGCTTCATTGAAAATGTGCTTCGGTCAACCCTTTCATATCCCAATGAAACTTCAAAATAATGCATTCAGTTCTTAAATGAATTATGTTATGGTCCTTGTGCACCACTTACCATGAGATATGAGCATAGCTCATTGTTGAAAACGACAAGGTGACTTCAAAACAAAGAACAACAAAAAGGCGTTGTTCTATTGCTTGTTTTTGTAATGATTTTGTAGAGACTTTGTTTCATATTCATTTATTCCATATCCTTTCGATGCTTATTTAAGGGAAATGACAGCTGTGTGTGTGTGTGATGAAGGGTAGCTTACCATCGTAGTTTTGTCCTTAGCTATATTTGATATTACTGATTATTCGGATTTCGTTTGGTTTTATGCATTTTTGAAATTATGGATTTCCTGTTTGGGTTCTAGTGCTGCTGATGAGGAATAAATTTCCTAAATGGCCATACAGCTCATTAAGATTATTGCAGTTGGAGCTAACATATGTGTTATGGTCTCATGTTCATTTACTCCATATCCTTTCGTAAAATATTTAATACAGGAGTCTGTCTTTTATTGCAGTGTGGAGTTGGTAAAACAATTTCCAGTGGTAGAGATGTATGCTCTTTATTTTTCGTAGATATGGTGCACTTGTACATGAGATAATATCCCATGTGTACACTTTGTTCAATTACTATTATCTAAATTTATGTAAATTCTAAAACCGAAGGATAAACTCCAACCATCGTAGTTTTGTCCTTAGCTTTTCGTTAGGTGTTATGCATTTTAACATTTTTTGAAATTATGGATTTCCTGTTTGGGTTCTAGTGCTGCTGATGAGGAATAAATTTCCGAAATGGTCATACAGCTCATTAAAATTATTGCAGTTGGAGATAACATATGTGTTATGGTCTCATGTTCATTTACTCCATATCCTTTCGTAAAATAGTAGTAAGGCAACATACAATTTGACGAATAACAATAGGGGTAACAAAACATCTGTGTGGAATACAAACAAAGAAGCATCTGTTCACTTGGATGCTGTGGAGTAGTATATGACCAAAATATCTACATTTTCGCATTTCTCATTTTATTTCGTGTTTTACAAAATAATGTCCAAATTAGCCTACTTGTTGTGGTTGAGAACTTTGATAACGCTATCAGATATCTTTCCCAGATCCATTATACGACGAATAATTGTCAGTATCAATTATGCTTTGTCTGATTTGTTGTCTCAGTTACTCATTTACTCCACTTTATCAACAACTGAATATTACTAATCATCTATATTTACCTGATGCCACATAACAAATCCCAGCTAATAAGGTAAATGCTTTCCACCGATAAATGCCTACTATACAAAATACCAAAGAACCAACGATGATCACAAATGCAGTCAAAAACACTGGTGTGGATGATCTCTGGGATTCTACAATATCAATAAGTCGCTCATTGCTTTCCCTTATTAAAGTTCGTTTACATAAGGTATTTTTATAAGTATATTGTCTTTGAATCTTCACTTGATCGAGTGTAACCTTTATTGTTTCACAGTCATGTTTTGATTTAATAATGATGAAAAAATTAAAGAACTTTATATTGAAACAAACTTTTCACCGGCGATTTTTTTTTCGGAGTCATTTTTCACAAAGTATATTATTAGATATACTGTATAAATTTTTCATTGCAACTTGTTGTATGATACAGAATTGATCCCACTTCAACAAATAAAAATATTCACATTTTCTTGCGTCTTAAATAATATAAGGGACCGACCATTTAACTTGAAAGGGGGGGGGAGCTATGGTTTTTTTCTAAAAAATATTTTGGATCTGATTTTATGTGAA
>MJUU01070333.1:0-10091 GCA_002080025.1 Modiolus philippinarum
AAAATTTTTGTGGGGGCTAATAATATATCTAATTTATTAGGTAAGAAGATTCGCTTTATTTGAAACGACAGTAAATGTGCTATGGTTCTCAGAAAATGACCAATTTAACAAAGACAAATAGGGAAAAATCAATGGTGGTATGATACCTATATGGAACTACCATATATGGAAACTTAACATCTTGTGCAAGTTTCTTTCCCCTACACTATTGTGCCCTCGATAAATAAACTGAAAGATTTACTTCTCAGACACAGATTTTTCCTTATGTATGAGCCAAAATATTACCGGACGTAAGGACCGGTAAAATAGAAATTTTTACCGGACCGCTGCCGATTTTACCGGACATGTCCGTCGGTCCGACGGTATTTCATTTCCACTGAGTGAGCATGTTATATGTGTCAGTATCTATTTGTGGTAGGTCAATATAAGTTATCATGCATTGCACCAACTAATATGATTATTTAGATAGTGTCGAAAATCGTTGAACAGCAAGACGGCCGCGCCGTTCAACCATTTTAGACACTATCTAAATAATCATTTTAGTTGGTTCAATGCATGATAACATTTTTGTGCGGTTATGCAAACCTTAGTTTGTGTTTAACTAAGAAAACGATAATTACAAAATGACCTACATTTAACTACACGATTATACACATAAACGCTATGTCGACTAACGGCGTAACATGGACAATACACAGCCGAATGATGTATTGATTTTTCATGTTGTATAAAGTTAAAATGGCGTTTTCGTAATACATGGAGCAAAAACCTTTGAAAATGAACGCAAATAAAATATTTCATATAATTTACATGTTATTCAAAGTAGTGGTGTTCAGTCGGATGAAAATACCAACCGATTATCTATCATAATCGGTTAGGCTTAACCGACCAATTATCGGTCATAATTGGTTATCCTGCAATTCCTCCTTTAATTTTGCTTTAGGACTTTTGAATATGTGTCTGTAGTATGAAGTGCTTGCTTTTCATTGGAACTAATGAATAACAATATTTGCGCCTGTTAAAGTTCCAAGTCAGGAATATGTTGGTCATTGGCTTGTCCTTGTTTTCTTGTAATATTTTAGTTTCTTGATATTCGGGTGATTGGGTGTGGTTTGTTTCCATTTATTTCTTCACTTTACATTTTTGGAGCAATTTAGAGCTTGCTATATGGTGTGAGGTTTCTCGTGTGGTTGAAAACCATATCAGGGATTTAGCTAGGATTTTGAGACCATTAGTCACTTTTGCATATAAATTTCGCGGCGCAAATTAAGATACTAATTTTATGCTTTATAATTTTTCTGTATTTGGTTGTATTTAAATATGCACATCTATAATGCACTTTCTGGTTCCTATGACATTTAAAGAACTTTCACTATGTATTTGAGCTTTATTTATACATCTCTTAGCAGTGGCTTCCTAAACTCTTCAAAGATTGAAAGAGATATTTTAAGAATGTATATATTATTTAACAGTTAAACTTTCTATAACTTATTACACATAAAACTTTCTATAAATTTGTATTATAAAAGAAATTATTTTGCAAAATATCAAACAAATGTTGTTTATAAACACTTTTTAACCTTTAATAGTGGTAAAATATGAATTTTCTGTTATAATTACCAGAGCAAATATCAGCATAGGTTCAATTCTAAAAAAATAAATTCATTTTAAAGACATCATTAAAGGGAAATAACCCAACTTTCAAAAAAACGTGATCTTTTAACAAAAATTCAAAGGGGAAGTTTGACCTGTTAATTATGAAAATTCTGCTGAAAGAAAGATTTAAATGTTCAAAACATTAATAATTTTAAACAACTGATAGTTAATTGCCATACAGGTGAGCAGGTTACCTCTGATTGACCGGTAATTAATGATAACAGGCCAGGAACACAGGTAAACCAATCACCAACGGTGTTTGTTTACAACTGAACTAATCCTTTAATTAGCATTACAGGTGTAATTAAAGTGTCAGTTTGGACAATTAGATTACAGTGACAAAGATTATGGACATAACACTTTAATATTTGGCGATTTTTGAAATTTCAAGTGACGAATTGCAGGCTTAAAAAATTCGCCACTTCCAAAAAAGATTCGTCAAGGGCGAAAGTGACGAGCGCTAGCTAAATCACTGCATATGGTGACCCCTAGATGCTTTGTTCTGGGTCGTTTTAACCTGGAGATGGGATGTTGTCTCCTTGACATTTACCCCATTTCCTTTCTTTTTCATATTCTTATATTCTGAATGGTTTAGTTTGTAAATGTGAAATTTGTATATACAAATGTACATAATAAAGCTTTAGTTCCTTTGCTTAATTTGGATAACCACTGACTTTCCCACATAAAGCTATTGACTACCTGAAGACTTGTTTTGACCAAGTTTGGTTTCAACTGGCCTAATAGTTTTTCAATTGGGAAGATCTTTGAAACTGTTCCAATAGAATCCAGTGTTAACCTATGATTCACTGGCAGCCATCTTGATAGAATCAAAACTTGCTGGACATGTTAAAAAAATGAGTCTATCTGAAGTGCATTGTGACCAAGTTTGGTTGCAATAGTACTGATAGTTTCAGAGAAAAGGATTTAAAAATATGTTCCCATAAGGTCTGATGTTAAACTATGCTCCCTGCTGGTGACCATCTTGTTTCTGGTATAGAATTTTTTGTACAAGGGATAACCCAAGGATTACTGTAACTTATTTTAGTTCCATTGGGGCAAGCAGTTTGTGAGAAGATCTTTATATATGTGTCCCATAGGCTCCAGTGTTAAACTAGAGGCTCATGAGACTGAGCCTGTATAGCTCACCTGACAAAATGCTTCTATGCCATGCATGACCAAAAATGATCATGTTTTTTACCAATGGGGTAGGGTGTTGTTTAGGTATGTTCTCAATTAGTACCCGTCTGTTTTGTCTGATCCTATTGAAATGAGTAATTTTTGCAAAGGACCTTCTATACATTTAGTATAATTTGATTTAATTGTTTTGAGAGGAGATGATGAAAAGGATGGGCTCCAATGTTAAACTATGTTCTGCACTTGAGGCAATGTTTTTTGTCGGATTGAAATGAAATGTGCAATTTTTGTAAAGTACCTTCAGTCATCATTCCTGTAAAGTTAGGTTGAATTTGCTTCAGTGGTTTCAGAAGAGTAGATGAAAATGTGATTTTCCCATAGGGTCCAATGATAAACTATGTTCCGTGCTGGAGGGCCATTTTTCTTACAGATTGTAAAGAAATGAGCAATTTTTGTTAAGGACCTTCTATTCATCCTTCCTGTAAAGTTTGGTTGAATTTGCTTCTGCAGTTTCAAAAGAAAAGATGAAAATGTGATTTTTCCCATAGGGTTCAATGTTAAACCTAAGTTCCGCACTGGCCACCATGTTTTTTATCGGATGGGAACAAAATGAGCAATCTTTGTAAAGGACCTTTAGTACATCATTCCTGTAAAGTTTGATTGAATTTGCTTCTGTTATTTCAGAGGAGTAGATGAAAATGCGATTTTCCCATAGGGTCCAATGATAAACTATGTTCCGTGCTGGCGGCCATGTTTTCTAACGGATTGTAAAGAAATGAGCAGTTTTTGTTAAGGACCTTCTAGTCATCCCTCCTGTAAAGTTTGGTTGAATTTGCTTCTGCAGTTTCAAAGGAAAAGATGAAAATGTGATTTTTCCCATAGGGTCCAATGTTAAACCTAACCATGTGTTTTATTGGATCAGAACGAAATGAGCAATCGTTGTAAAGAACCTTCCATTCATCATTCCTGTAAAATTTGGTTGAATTGACAGAGGAGTAGATGAAAATGTGATTTTCCCATAGGGTCCTATGTTAAACCATGTTCCATGCTGGCGGCCATGTTTTTGTCAGATTGGAACGAAATGAGCCATCTTTGTTTAGGACCTTAAGTAAATCACTCCTGTAAAGTTCGGTTCATCAATTGGCTTCAGCCGTTTCAGAGCAGATGAAAATATGATTTTTCTCATAGGGTTCAATATTAAACTTAAGTTCCGCACTGGTGGCCATGTTTTTTATCGGATGGGAACAAAATGAGCAATCTTTGTAAAGGTCCTTCCATTCATCATTCCTGTAAAGTTTGGTTGAATTTGCTTAAGTGCTTTCAGAGGAGTAGATGAAAATGTGATTTTCCCATAGGGTTCTATGTTAAACCATGTTCTGTGCTAGCATCCATGTTTTTTGTCGGATCGGAACGAAATGAGCCATCTTTGTTTAGGACCTTAAGTACATCATTCCTGTAAAGTTTGGTTCAATTTGCTTCAGCCTTTACAGATCAGAAGATGAAAATGTGATTTTTCCCATAGGGTCCAATGTTAAACCTAAGTTCCGTGCTGGCGGCCATGTTTTTTATTGGATCAGAACAAAATGAGCAATCTTTGTAAAGTACCTTTAGTACATCATTCCTGTAAAGTTTTATATTTGCTTCAGTGGTTTCAGAGGAGTAGATGAAAATGTGATTTTCCCATAGGGTCCTTTGTTAAACCATGTTCCCTGCTGGCGGCCATGTTTTTCGTCGGATCGGAACGAAATGTGCCATCTTTGTTAAGGACCTAAAGTACTTTACTCCTGTAAAGTTTGGTTCAATTTGCTTCAGCCTTTTCAGAGCAGAAGATGAAAATGTGATTTTTCTCATAGGGTCCAATGTTAAACCTAAGTTCAGTGCTGGCGGCCATGTTTTTTATCGGATCGGAACGAAATGAGCAATCTTTGTAAAGGACCTTCCATACATCATTCCTGTAAAGTTTGGTTGAATTTGCTTCAGTGGTTTCAGAGGAGAAGATGAATATGTGAAAGTTTAAGGGTCGGACGGACGGATGACGGATGCAAAGTGATGGCAATAGCTCACACTGACCCTCGGGTCATGTGAGCTAATAATGTTCCCTTCTAGTGGCATCTTTGAACCGGAAAAACAACGTTTCATATAGCGACAACCCAAGGACTGTTGTAACCAAGTTCATTGTTCCAATTGGCCCAGTAGTTTCAGAGGATAAAATCTTTAAATTAAAATGTTCATGACAGACAGACAAAGAAGAAGGACAAAGGACAGATGATGGAAAGACTAGGGATTGACAGACGTATGATGGATGCAAAATGATGGCAAAAGTCATCCTGGGCAAGTTTTCAAAATGTATTAACTTTTCATGGCCTTCCTATTTTTTTCCCTAAAGGTCACATGTACTTTTAGTTAACCAATTATCAATCGATTGATTGAAGAAAATCTCAAGCGATTAATTACATCTGGATAGTGAACCGACCGATTTTGTCCTTTTGTACAATTCTTATATGTACACTTTTGAATGACTTTAGTCTAGGTGAAACACTACATTATCATGATTATTGATTGTCTTGTTGTGTAGGAAGGACATGGTTATTTAGCAGGTGGTTAATCAGCCAATAGAATCCAAGTTTACATCCGCATAACCACATAATGATATTTTGTATGTGGGTTTTCCTTGGATAGTATATAAATGGCCTGCTATATGGCTTTTATCAATGAACCAAATTTCACAATCTAATGAGCATGTTCAGTTTTTGTCTCGCCCGCGACAAAAGTCGCGAAAGCGAGACATAGGCGTGCAAAGTATGACGGCGACGGCGACGGCGTTAACTTTTACTATAATACAGGATATTTTGAAAACCCTTTGATGTAGGAACATCATATTTGGTCCAGTGGTAGTACTAGTCAAGTGCTTCATGACGGACATAAAATCATGTGACCTTGACCTCAATTGCATGGTCCAGTGACCATGTTAAGTTTCTCTGATTAGATCCATATCTCAATAACTATAAGTGGTAGGTCAATGATATTTGGTATATAGGTTGGTCTTGAGTAGTACATGTCAGTCTGGCATATGCCTTTTGTCCTTGACCTCAATTTTACGGTCTAGTGACCACGTTAAGTTTCTCTGATTAGATCCATATCTCAATAACTACAAGTGGTAGATAACTACAAGTGGTAGGTCAATGATATTTTGTATATAGGTTGTTCTTGAGTAGAACATGTCAGTCTGGCATATGACTTTTTTCCTTGACCTCAATTTCACGGTCTAGTGACCACATTAAGTTTCCCTGATTAGATCCATATCTTAATAACTGTTAGTGGTAGGTCAATGATATTTGGTATATAGGTTGGTCTTGAGTAGTACATGTCAGTCTTGCATATGCCTTTTGTCCTTGACCTCAATTTTATGGTCTAGTGACCACGTTAAGTTTTTCTGATTAGATCCATATCTCAATAAATATAAGTGGTAGGTCAATGATATTTGGTATATAGGATTGTCTTGAGTAGTACATGTCAGTCTAGCATATGACTTTTGTCTTTACCTCAATTTCATGGTCTAGTGACCACGTTAAGTTTCTCTGATTAGATCCATATCTCAATAACTATAAGTGGTAGGTGAATAATATTTAGTTTGTAAATTGGTCTTGAGTAGTACATGCCAGTGTGGCATATGCATTTTGTCCTTGACCTCAATTTCATGGTCTAGTGAACAAAGTTAAGTGTTTCTGATTAGAATAGTTTCTCAATTTTTGTAAGTGGTACAGTAATAATATTTGGCTTGTAGGTTGCTCTTGAGTAGTACATGACTGTTTTAGCGACAAGCAGGGACGGGCGAGACATCTATTAGGGTCCACTCTTGTTCTGATTAGGTCAGTTTTTAGCTCACCTGACCCAAAGGGTCAGTGTGAGCTATTGCCATCACTTGGCGTCCGTCGTCCGTCTGTCGTTCGTCCGTCCGTCTGTCTGTCCATCCGTTAAACTTTTCACATTTTCATCCTCTCCTCTGAAACCACTAAAGCAAATTCAACCAAACTTTACAGGAATTATGTATGGAAGGTCCTTTACAAAGATTGCTCATTTCGTTCCAATCCCATAACAAAAACATGGGTGCCAGCGCGGAACTAAGTTTTAACATTGGACCCTATGGGAAAAATCACATTTTCATCTTCTCCTCTGAAACCACTGAAGCAAATTTAACCAAACTTTACAGGAATGATGTATGGAAGGTCCTTTACATAGATTGCTCATTTTGTTCCAATCCGATAAAAAACATGGCCGCCAGCGCGGAACTAAGGTTTAACATTGGACCCTATGGGAAAAATCACATTTTCATTTTCTCCTCTGAAACCACTGAAGCAAATTCAACCAAACCTTACAGGAATGATGTTGTTAAGGTTCTTTCTTGACATAGAATACTCATTTTGTTCAGAGTGGATAAAAAACATGGCTGCCAGCACAGAACTTAGTTTAACATTGACACTATGGGAAAATCACATTTTCATCTTCTCCTCTGAAACCACTGAAGCAAATTCAACCAAACTTTACAGGAATGATGTACTAAAGGTCCTTGACAAAGAATACTCATTTTGTTCAGATCCGATAAAAAACATGGCCTTCAGTGTGGAACTTAGGTTTAACATCGGAACCTATGAGAAAATCACATTTTCATCTCCTCCTCTAAAACCACTGAAGCAAATTCAACCAAACTTTACAGGAATGATGTACTAAAGGTCCTTTACAAAGATTGCTCATTTCGTTCTGATCTGATAAAAAACATGGCCGCCAGCGCGGAACTCAGGTTTAACATTGGACCCTATGGGAAAAATCACGTTTTCATCTTCTACTTTGAAACTGCTGAAGCAAATTCAACCAAACCAAAATCTATCTCCCCTGCAATTTGAAGAAAATCGGAAACCCGTCTCGGAGTTCCAGCCCTTTTTCTGGAAAATTTTCAAATTTATGCATTTTATATTTTTTATTTCAAAAACTGTAACAGATAGAGGTGGAGTGTAAATTGCAAAAATATTCAGCATATCAAGATCTACATACCCTGAAATTTTGAAGAAAATCCAACTGCCTGTGTTGTAGTTATTGATTCTTTTTCAACCCCCATTTTTTTTTTCAATGCCATATGGTTATGGTTTATTTCCCTTTTAATTCTGTTTTTAAATCTTCTTTGGTGTACTTTTCTCTTTTAAGTTTTAGAGAAATTCCCTACTATCACTTTATTAAATAATTATTTGTTGCATAATCAAGAGCAAAAAGGTGTTTTTGTACAAATTTTTACTTCTTTTTTTGCAAAAATACTTTCATAAACTATACTTATTTCACAATTTAATAATAATTGTATATAATTTTATATTGTATTATGTAGTAATGCTTGTTTGCCCACCATGCAAATTTCTCTCTTAGATAAATATTGAAGTAGCAAGTTAACTTCAATGCCTGCAATAACTCTCTAATTGACCTGCATGGCTATGTCATGTTGATCTTCTTGCCATCACTGTGTCAGTGGTCCCTCCATCGTAAACTTTTCATTCAAACATCTTCTCTGAAACCTCTGGGGCAATTGGAACCAAACTTGGGCACAATGGTCCTTAGGTGGCCCCTTTTCAAAAAAAAATGTCTGGCAAGTCCGTATCATATCCAAGATGGCCACCAGCAGGGAATGCAGTTTAACATTGGACCCCTTGGGAAAGCATTCAAATATCTTCACTGAAATCACTGCGCCAATTGGAACCAAACTTGAAAATGAGAACCTTAAACATTGTGATTATTTTGGCTTATTGTGTCAGCCATGACCCAGGTGAGCGATACAGGCTTTGAGAGCCTCTTGCTATCTTCTCCTCTGAAACCACCGAAGCAAATTCAACCAAACTTTACAGGAATGATGTACTAAAGGTCCCTTACAAAGAATACTCATTTTGTTCCGATCCGATGAAAAACATGGCCACCAGCATGGAACTTTTAAGTTTAACATTGGACCCTATGGGAGAAATCACATTTTCATCTTCTCCACTGAAACCGCTGAAGCAAATTCAACCAAACTTTACAGGAATGATGTATTACAAGTCCTTTACGAAGATTGCTCATTTTGTTCTGATACGATAAAAAACATGGCTGCCAGCGCGGAACTTCTGTTAAACATTGGCCCCTATGGGAAAAATCACATTTTCATCTTCTTATTTGGAACCACTGAAGCAAATAAATTCAACCAAACTTGACGGGAATGATTTACTATAGGTCTTTGACAAAGAATACTCATTTTGTTCCAATCCAATAAAAAACATGGCTGCCAGCGTGGAACTTAGTTTAACATTGGACCCTATGTGAAAATCACATTTTCATCTTCTCCTCTGTAACGACTGAAGCAAATTCAACCAAACTTTACGTGAATGATGTATGGAAAGTCCTGTACAAAGACTGCTTATTTCATTACAATCCCATAGAAAATATGGCCGCCAGCATGGAACATAGTTTTACATTAGACTCTATGGGAAAATCACATTTTTAGCTCACCTGACCCAAAGGGTCAGTGTGAGATATTGCCATCACTTGGCGTCCGTTGTCCGTCCGTCCGTCGGTATGTCCGTCCGTCCGTCTGTTAACTTTTCACATTTTCATCAACTCCTCTGAAACCACTGAAGCAAATTCAACCAAACTTTACAGGAATTATGTATGGAAGGTCCTTTACAAAGATTGCTCATTTCATTCCGATCCGACAAAAAACATGGCCGCCAGCACGGAACTTATTTTTATACCCCCCGCGAACGGAGTTTGGGGGGTATATAGGAATCACCATGTCTGTCTGTCCGTTTGTCCGTCCGTCCCCTTTGATGTGCGGAGCAGAACTTTTGTACCGTAGCACCTAGGATTATCAAACTTGGTGTGTTGATGCATCATGGGGAGACGATGTGTCGTGTACCAAATTTAGGTTACTGTGACCTTGACTTTGACCTTTGACCTTTATGATAGTAAAACCATGTGCATTTCGTGTCCGGAGCAGAACTTTTGTGCTGTAGCACCTAGGATTATCAAACTTGGTGTGTGGATGCATCATGGGAAGACGATGTGTCGCCTACCAAATTTAAGTCACTGTGACCTTGACTTTGACCTTTGACCTTTATGATAGTAAAACCATGTGCATTTCGTGTCCGGAGCAGAACTTTTGTACCGTAGCACCTAGGATTATCAAACTTGGTTTGTGGATGCAATATGGGAAGACAATGTGTCGCGTACCAAATTTAGGTCACTGTGACCTTGACTTTGACCTTTGACCTTTATGATAGTAAAACCGTGTC
>MJUU01070335.1:2572-20776 GCA_002080025.1 Modiolus philippinarum
TTAAAAAAAAAATTCTAAAAGGGGAGGGAAAGTTTCCAACGGCCGCCTCCTGGACCCACCTTTGCTAACTGAATACATTTTTTACACATGTAAAAAAAATTTGAAAACTACAAAAAATAAGAATTTAAAAGACCAACCTCTAGTTTGGATGAGATCCCTCAGATTTAGAAATAAAGTTTCCATTTTTATTATCCCCTCATCCAACGGAGTTGGGGAGGGGATTAGCATCTTGCCCGTACGTCCGTCCGTCCCTCCCTCCTCATGTTAAAGTTTGCGTTGAGGTTCATATCTGAGAAGCTACATGTGGCAAATCCATCATCTTTAGGATGTCTTGGAGAGTGATGCTGCTTCAGATAATAATTTGGTCATTCTGACCTACATTTTATGCTTCAATGACCCCGGTTAGAGTTTGCGTTAAGGTTCATATCTAAGAAACCACATGTGGCTCATCAATCACCTTTAGTCAGTTGATGCGTCTTTGAGATTGTTGCAGCTTCAGATGATAATTGGGTCACTTTGACCTACATTTCACACTTGACTGACTTGTGCTTAAATTTCCATTAATGTTTATATCTGAGTTACTACATGTTACACATGAATGATCTTAATGTTCAGTGGATGTACCCCAAACATTCATGCATCTTAGATTTGATTAAAGTTATTATTTCTTGATGGGGGAGGGGATTAGCTGTCTTTTGTGACTGCTCCCACTTCTAGTTAGGATTACTTTTCCATGTAGTTGTGTCTATAGTTTTAACATTGGACCCTAAGGGAAATGACATTCAAAGATCCTCTGAAACAGCTGTACCAATTGGAACCAAGTTTTTAGGTGGTCTCCTGCAAAACGGTGTTTTTCAGGTCAGCACTATATCTAAGATGGCAGCTAGCATTGAGCATAGTTTAAACCTTGGACCGCAGGGAAAAATATATTCAAAGATCTTCTCTGAAACTGCTGAGCCAATTGGAATCCAACTTGTTTATAGTGGTCCTTAGATGGTCCCCTGCAAAAAATGTGTGTTTTTTTTGTTTTGTTTCGTTTTTTTTTCAGGTCAGCGCTATTTCCAAGATGGCCGCCAGCAAGAACGTAGATTTAACATTGGACCCTATGGAAACTCATTCAAAGAAATTCTCCTCTAAAACTGCTGAGTCATCGTTACCAAACTTGGTTATTGTAGTACTTAGATGGTCCCTGCAAATAGGAGTTTTTCAGGTCCGTGCTATATCCTAGATGACGGCCAGCAGGGAACAAAGTTTTAACACTGGATACTGTAGGAAAACACATTAAAAGATCTTCTCCTCTGAAACATCTGAGACAATTGGAATCAGACTTTACCACAATAGTCTTTAGGTGGTCCACTGCAGAAAAGGGAAGCCGCATTCAAGAATCTTTTCCTCTGACACCACTAGGCAAAGTGGATCCATAGTTTAATTTAGATCCTTTCACAAAGACTGTCTGTGTTCCCCATTGTCCAGGTGAGCGATACGGGCTCTTGGGTGCCTCTTGTAATATTGGACCCTAAGGAGAACACATTCAAAGATCATTCTCAGAATCTACCACTACAATTATAACCATACAGTATTACTGAATCACAATGATCCTTAGATGGTCTCTTCGAAAAAAAAAAGTACCTGTCAGGTCTGTACCTCATCCAAGATGGTCAGCAGCGGGGCACATAGTTTTAACATTGGACCCTAAGGAGGACACTTTCAAATATCTCAGAAACTACCAGTAAAATTATAACCAAACTTAGTCACAATGGTTCTGATATGGCAGGTCCGTACCTCACCCAAGATGGCCACCAGCGGGGAACATAGTTCACTTTTGGTCCCTATAGTCCATAATATGGCCCATACTCTAACCATTGGAGGACCAAAACCCAAAAGCCAAAATCAGCTAATTCCAGAGCTTTGCATGAGGGAGATACTCTTTAGTTTTAAACAAAATTAACAAAAATTTAGACTTTGCAAGTTTCAAAATAAAATGGCTCTCGGGTAAGCATCGAAGTACTAACTACTGGGTTGGTGAATACCCACGGGGACAAACAGTCCGCCAGCAGAGGTACCCAGTTGTAGTCCGTGGGCTGGAAACACTTTCCGTGCACCCCCCCCCCCCACTTCTGAACCAGAGCGGGTTTTTTTTCAGTCTTTCTATGTCCCCCTTTCAAAATAAAACATGTTAACACGAACATAACCTGCACGCATAGACAGTATAGGACCACTTTTATAGTACACCCGAAAAATTATCGTATTTTCGTTTTAACATAAGTTTCATCTTTTAGGCTCCACAATTTTTAGTTCGCCTCAACGAAGTTGAGGGGTACTATTGGAGTACCCCCCGGCGTCCGTGTCTACGTCTACGTCTACGTCCGCGTCCGCATTTGGGCATATATCTCTGCAACTATGCATGGTAGGGTTATCAAACTTTGCATGCAGGTGCATCTTGGGATGACTCATAGCCATCAAGAAAATTGGGTCTCTCTGACCTATATTTTACGATTGATTGATTTACATTCAAGTTTTCGGACGAGTTCAGATCTCAGTTACTATACATGGTAGGATCATGTTACCTTGCACATGCATGCATCTTTGATGGTAGGTCAGCATCCAGGCAATATTTGGTCACTTTGACCTATATTTTACGCTTGATTGATTTACATTCAAGTTTTCGGACGAGTTCAGATCTCAGTCACTATACATGGTAGGATCATGTAACCCTGCACATGCATGCATCTCTGATGGTAGGTCAGCTTCCAGGCAAGATTAGGTCACTTTGACCTATATTTTACGTTTGATTGATTTACATTCAAGTTTTCGGACAAGTTCAGATATCAGTCACTATACATGTTAGGATCATGTAACCTTGCATATGCATGCATCTCTGATGTTAGGTCAACATCCAGGCAAAATTGTGTTACTGTGACAATGTGCCATAACGACGCGAACTCTGTAATCGTTGATTACCTATGTTTTAAATATAAGTTATATGTACTGAAATTTGGTATCAAATTAAAGCTAATTTAATATTCTTTACAATGAACACAAGTTTGGGTACTTTACGCCCTTTTTATGATCTGGGGATACAACAAATGTACCCCTACCCCTGCAAAAAATTGCGAAAATGACGATTTTAGGCTGTCATTTCCTTTCAGATAAACACCCCTTGTCATTTGATCTAGTTTTGATGTCTAACTTTTCAGTTGTGATACAATGTTGGAAAATAAAACCATTAAAGTCAATAAAATTTTGATTTTTGGTATAAAATTTTTGAAAAATGGAATTTTTCGGAATTTTAGTTTTTTTTTTTTCACAATTTCGACTTTTTGGCATGAGGGTCGTAAAAACCTGAATATATATTTAACAATTACCGGTGCAATAATAATTTATGATATGTAAGCAACACATTTTACGCAAAATTTTAGTTTCAGGCGTATTATAAGTTCAGAATTGTCAAAATTAGCACCCCTCCCCCTAAAAATTAAGAGAAAATTTGAAATATTCCGGCGCTAAATGATAAAAATATCATGTTTAATGGGAATTCTAGTGTGTATCTCACTAAAGCTAACATGCAGAAGATCATTTAAGTAGATTTAAATTTTTCAAAAGGTATCTTTTTGACTCTTCTGCCCGAAATTGTATGAAAAATGGGAATTTTTCGTTTTTCAGAATTTCTGCTGTTCTGACTTTGAGATGCAAATACTTCATGAAATTGATATATAACTTAAAATATATAACTTAAAATATTGATTATATATCGTTTCATCATATCTTAGCTATTAGAATGTATGCCTTTAAGAATTTTAGACTAACTACATTTCATGATAATCGTCCAAAATATTCAATTTTACAAATATTTTGGTGTCAAAATTACATATTTCGATATACCAAATACATCTTTTGCAAAAAAAGTAAAACATTAGTATGCTTTGTTCATATATATGTAAAGACAGGCATGTTTTGGGGGTTTTTAAGTTTAATTTTGTTGGGGTAGGGGTAAGATTTGCAGTATTTAAAGTAAAATTGAACACTCATTATTTTTCTAAACAGTGTTTTAAGATAACATATGTATCGGTTAAAACAATAAATTGGCATATCTGCAGATAAATCCTCCAGATTTGCCGTATATAACTATCTAAAAGTGAATTTTGGACAAATCTGAAATGCTAAAAATTCCCATTTTTTCATCAATTTTGGATAAAATATTGAGTTTAAGCTGACCAGTGGGATTTAAAATACCAAATAACGATAGAATTAATGCAACTTTGGTGTATGCAACGCAAACTTTGCGTGTGGTGGTTATTTTTATTCCAACATAGACAAAAAATTGACAATTTTAGGGAAAATGTGTTAGGGTAGGGGCAAGATTTTTGGTATTTAGAGTCACATCAAACACCCCTTGTTTTTCTAATCAATGTTTAAGACAACTAATGTATCGCTTAGAACAATTAATTGGCATATCTGTAGATATATTCTATAGATTTGATATATATTGCGATTCAACAGTGAACTATGGACAAATCTGAAATATCGAAAATTCCCATTTTTCATCAATTTGGGGAGAAATATTGAGTTTTAGTCGACCAATGGCTGTTAAAATACCAAATTATGATGTAATTCATGCAACATTGTCATGTACAACACATCTTTGGCGTGGTCTGGTTATTTTTATGCGAACATAGACAAAAAATTGACAATTTCAGGGAAAATTTGTTGGGGTAGGGGTAAGATTTTCGGTATTTAGAGTCACATATAACACTCCTTGTTTTTCTGAACAATGTTTTAAGACAGCAAATGGGTCGCTTGGTACAATTAATTGGCATAGTTGCAGATATATCCTCCAGATTTGGCATATATAACGATTTAACAGTGGACTTTGGACAATTCTGAAAGGTTAAAAATACCCATTTCTCATCAATTTCGGGCGAAATATTGAGTTAAAGTCAACAAATGGATGTTAAAATACAAAATCGTAATATAATTTATGCAACATTATCCTATACAACACACATTTTGTGTCTTCTGGTTATTTCTATGCAAAAATTGACAATTTTAAAGTAAATTTGTTGGGATAGGGGTAAGTTTTGTTGATGTATGATGTATATGTTCCAGACCATACGCGTATTTAGACCGTACGCGTACCTCCCCAAGCCATTACAGATTGATATACAATAGAATTGTTGGAAAATTCAAAAGGACCATCATTGTTTAGATTAGTTAACAATAGCAAGTCTCCAAAATCTTTTTACAATATATGTTGGTCTGTTGGTATTGCTCTTGATCAACTTTATAACATCTATAGGTATATGAAATTGCTAAATTGGTTATGCAATAGGAACAAGTAGACCGTTAAGGTAATAGACAAGGGACAATAAATGGAACGCCAAAATAAGCTAAGGACATAGCATACTGCTTTCAACAAAATTTACAAAAATTAAGATATTGCGAGTTTCCAAATAAGATTTGCTTCTGCTCAGCATCGAATTAATGACTAGTCGGGCTGCTAATACCCCCGCAGTTAAGAAATATATGGACCTTTACTTTGTTACAGAACAACTGGCTAAACACTATATCCCGTCCCAAGTTAGTCGAACGATTAAACGATAAATTTGAAGGGGATTCCAAGGATTTCTATGATAAATTCAAATTGAATTGTTCAAAGGTTTCTGAGGATAAGATCTTTGAATGCGCCTCCAAAAGGGTCCTTGTTAAAATAAGTCTGCACTTGCGTCCATCTTGGACAAGGTACGAACAGATCAAGAAGCTCTCAAGAACCTGTATTGCTCGCCTGGATCATGACCTTTTAATACTGTGACAGGCAATACGATCTAATGTTAAAATATGCCGCCATTGTCTTCTCCCTTGGGTGAGGTTTGAACATTATCAACACATTTTTTCTACGTCTACGATCATGTCCACATTTGGGCGTATATCTCTGCAACTATGCCTGTAGGGTCATCAAACTTTGCATGCTGGTACATTTTGCATCTTTGGTTGACTCACAGCTTCCAAGAGAATTTGGTCTCTTTGGTTTATATTTTCTGCCTGATTGGCTTCAATTCAAATTTATATCTAAATTCAAATCTCAATTAATATACATGTTAAGGTGATGTAACCTTGCAAATGCATCCATCTTTGATGGTAGGTCAGCAACCAGGCAAAATTAGGAAAGTTTGACCTATATTTCACGCTTGATTGAATTCATTCAAGTTTTCGGACGAGTTCAAATCTCAGTCACTATACGTGGTAAAATAGTGTGACCTTGCATATTGATGCATCTCTGATGGCATGTCTGCATCCAGGCAAAATTAAGTCACATTGGCCTTTATTTTCTGCTTGATTGATTTACATTCAAGTTCATGGACAAGTTCATATTTAAGTCACGAGGTAAGTCATTTCGTTCCGATCCGACAAAAAACATAGCCGCCAGCACAGAACTTGTATTTAACATTGGACCCTGAGGGAAAACACCATTTTCATCAACTCCTCTGAAACCAATGAAGCAAATTCAAACTTTATAGGAATTATGTAGTGAAGATCCTTTACAAAGATAGCTCATTTGGTTCTGATCCGACAAAAAACATGGCCCCCAGCGCGGAACTTATTTTTAACATTGGACCCTATGGGAAAAACATAATTTTCATCAACTCCTCTGAAACCACTAAAGCAAATTCAACCAAACTTTACAGGAATAAAGTAGGGAAGGTCCTTTACAAAGATTGCTCATTTCGTTCCGATCCGACAAAAAACATGGCCGCCAGCATGGAACTTATATTTAACTTGGACCCTATGGGAAAACATCATTTTCATCAACTCCTCTGAAACCACTGAAGCAAATTCAACCAAACTTTACAAGAATGATGAATGGAAGGTCCTTTACAAACTTTGCTCATTTCATTCTGATCTGACAAAAAACATGGCCGCCAGCACGGAACTTAAATTTAACATTGGACCCTATGGGAAAACATAATTTTCATCAACTCCTCGGAAACCAATGAAGCAAATTCAACCAAACTTTACAGGAATGAATTAAGGAAGATTGCTCATTTCGTTCCGATCCGACAAAAAACATGGCCGCCAGCACAGAACTTGTATTATACATTGGACCCTATGGGAAAACATCATTTTCATTAACTCCTCTGAAACCAATAAAGCAAATCAACCAAACTTTACAGGAATGATGTATGGTAGATCCTTTACAAAGATTGCTCATTTGGTTCTGATCCAACAAAAAAACATGGCCGCCAGCGCAGAACTTATTTTTAACATTGGACCCTATGGGAAAATCATCATTTCCATCAACTCCCCTGAAACCACTGAAGCAAATTCAACCAAACTTTACAGGAATAAAGTAGGGAAGGTCCTAACAAAGAATGCTCATTTCGTTCCGATCGGACAGAAAACATAGCCGCCAGCGTGGAACTTATATTTAACTTGGACCCTATGGGAAAACTCCTCTGAAACCAATGAAGCAAATTCAACCAAACTTTACAGAAATGATGTATGGAAGGTCCTTTACAAAGATTGCTCACTTCGTTTTGATCTGACAAAACACATGGCCGCCAGGGCGGAACTTATTTAACATTGAACACTATGGGAAAAAAGTCATTTTCATCAACTCCACTGAAGCAAATTCAACCAAACTTTACAAGAATGATGAATGGAAGGTCCTTTACAAAGATTGCTCATTTCGTTCCGATCGGACAAAAAACATGGCCGCCAGTGCAAAATTTATATTCAACATTGGACCCTATGGAAAAAACATCATTTTCATCAACTCCTCGGAAACCAATGAAGCAAATTCATCCAGACTTTACAGGAATGATGTATGGAAAGTCCTTCACAAAGATTGCTCATTTCATTTCAATCCGACAAAAAAACATGGCTACCATGCAGAACATCGAAAACCCTACTGTTCAGCATTTTGTCAGGTGAGCGATACAGGCTCAGTCGCTGAGCCTCTAGTGTTAGATACTAAAATAATAATCACAAACTTTGAAGAGGACAACCCAAAGACTATTATGACCAAATGTGGTTCAATTTGGCTCAGAGGAAAAGATCCTTGAATACACTTTCCTATAGGGTCCTTTGTATGCTTCCTCTGGCCATCTAGGACGAGGTGTAAACATACAAATCATGAACTTTGAAGGACTGAATACCCTCAGTTGATTAAAAAACATCTTTGAATGCATTTCCAATAGGATTCTATGACATCTTGAATGAAGCTTAGAGGTTTCAGGGGAGAATATCTTTAAATGAAAATTTTATGACCAATGGACACTAAGTGATGGAAAAAGTTCACCTTGGCTTTAGTGAGGCGAGCTAAAAATAAAACAAGTGTGGACCCAAATTGATGTCTCGCCCGTCCCTATTTGGTCCCAAAATTGATGTTAAAACTCAAACTGCCTAAATCAGAAAACTTAATGTGTTCGCTAGACTGTGAAATTAGATTAACTGACAAGAGCAATATACAAGACTGTAATGTATCACCCAAAACCAAAATGTCAAATATCAGTGACCTACCACTGATAGATACTGAAAAACCAAACATGATCACTAGACCATGAAAATGAGGTCAAGGGCTAAAGCCAAACAGAAGGCTGTCATCCTCCATCTAAGACAAATCCACATACCAAATATTATTTACCTTACATTAATACATACAAGGAAACTTAACATAATCACTGGACCATGAAATTGAGGTTACATTACCCAAGACCAACCTATATACCAAATATCATTGACCTAACACTTATAGTTACTGAGAAAATGACCTTATCACAAAAGCCATATGACAGGCTGTCATGTACTACCTAAGACCAACCTACATATCATATATCATTGACCTACCACTTAGAGTTATTGAGAAACTAAACTAGGCACAAAAAGGTAACATGTTCATTGGACCGTGAAATTTAGGTCACAGACAAAAGCCATATAGCAGACTGTCATGTACTACCTAAGACCAACCTACACCATATATCTTTGACCTACCACTTATAGTTACTGAGAAACTTAATTAAGCACAAAAACTTTACTTGTTCACCGGACCATGCAATTGATGTCACAGACAAAAGCCATATAGCAGACTGTCATGTACTACTCAAGACCAACCTATATACCAAATATCATGGACCTACAACTTATAGTTACTGAGAAAATGACCTAATCACAAAAAATTAACATGCTCACTAGACCATGAAATTGGGGTCAAGGACAAAAGCCATATGACAGACTATCATGTCCTACCTAAGACCAACCTATATACCATATATCATTGACCTACCACTTATAGTTACTGAGAAACTAAACTAAGCACAAAAACTTAACATGTTCATTAGACCGTGAAATTGAGGTCACAGACAAAAGCCATATAGCAGACTGTCGTGTACTACTCAAGACCAACCTATATACCAAATATCATTGACCTACCATTTATAGTTACTAAGAAAGTGACCTAATCACAAAAATTAACATGAAAGTTTACGCCGCCGCCGCCATACTTTGTATGCATATGTCTCGCTTTCCGCGCCTTTCGTCGCGGGTGAGACAAAAAACTAGAGGCTCAGAGACTGAGCCTGTATCGCTCACCTGACAAAATGCTACTATGCCATGCATGACCAAAGATTATGTTTTATACAAATGGGGTGTAATGTATAGCCATGTCATCCATTGGCATCTATTGAAATGAGTAATTTTTGCAAAGAATCTTCTATATATTTAGTTCACCTTGCTTTTTGGTTGAATTTGCTTCATTGGTTTTAGAAGAGCAGACAAAAATGTGATTTTCTGATAGGGTCCTATGTTAAACTATGTTCGGTGCATTATCAGATCTGAACAAAATGACCAATCTTTGTTAAGGACCTTTAGTACATCATTCCTGTAAAGTTTACTTAATTTGCTTCAGTGGTTTCAGAGGAGAAGATGAAAATGTGATTTTTCCCATAGGGTCCAATGTTAAACCAAAGTTCTACCCTGGCAGCCACGTCTTTTATCAGATGGGAACGAAATGAGCAGTCTTTGTCAAGGACGTTCCATATGTTATCCTGTAAAGTTTGGTTGAATTTGCTTCAATGGTTTCAGAGAAGATGAAAATGTGATTTTTCCCATAGGGTGCAATATTAAACCTCAGCTCCGAGCTGGCAGCCATGTTTTTTGTCAGATCAGAACAAAATAAGCAATCTTTGTTAAGGACCTTTAGTATATCATTCCTGTAAAGTTTGGTTGAATTTGCTTCAGTGGTTTCAGAGGAGAAGATGAAAATGTGATTTTCCCATAGGGTCCAATGTTAAACCTGAGTTCCACGCTGGCGGTCATGTTTTCTATGGGATCCGAATGAAATGAGCAATCTTTGTAAAGGACATTTAGTACATCATTCCTGTAAAGTTTGGTTGAATTTGCTTCAGTGGTTTCATAGGAGAAGATGAAAATTTGAAAAGTTGATGGACGAACAGACGACAGACGCCAAGTCTCACACTGACCCTTTGGGTCAGGTGAGCTAAAAATGAATGGTGAAACCAAAGAACTTTTTTCTAATTTAGAGTAGATTGGGTTCTCATCTCTTCCAAGCTAACAGGTTGCTGGGTTTACATAACTGGACACTTGACCCAGTGGAAAACACATTTCATGTTCTCCTTTGCAAGTACTAAGTTGGTTAGAACCAAGCAATAATGGTCATAAGTCTACTTTGGACAATGCATGGCAGGTCACACTTCATCCAAGTTTCCTCTAAAACAAGATTGGCCAACCAGAACTAAACTCAGTCCCTTCAGCCCTTAGGTGGTCTATCTTAAGAATTCTAGTCAATGACACTTTCTTTTAAGAAGTATTAGAGATGATTAATGTTCCGAGGGACTGGCACTTTCACACCATGATAAATAAGACATTGTATCATTATTATTATGATTAGGTGTTTTGGTGATAAAAGTGTTGTCAAAAATAAAACCCAGCCTGTTAAAAATGTGCAAATTTTTTACATTTTCTAATTGAAAGCCAAAAATTTCATGTGTTAGGCAACTATAACCTGGCAAAATTGTCATGTTTTAATATGTATAGTAGGAAATAGCAATTTCTTTGTTGTTGAACAAATTTCAATGAAATAGTTCATAGTCATTTTGTGTCAACACTTGTGAATGTATATACCTGTTCAATGTGTTCAGAAAAAAGAAGTATACATGGATATATGGGAAAATGAAAGGGGAGGTTTGGGTTCACATGAAAAGGTTTAACTCAAGCTTTTACTAGTGCAGGAACCCAGTCCAGAAAACCTGAGCTCCTATCATGGTCGACGTTTTTGGCCGTTGAATGTGTTTCCTGTTATTGTGAATAAAAGGATATGGAGTAAATGCACATGAGACAAAGTCCCTACAAATACATGGTAAAAAACAAGCAAAGGAACAACGCTTTTATTGTTGTTCTTCATCTTGAAGTCACCATGAGGCCTTCAACAATGAGCTTTGCTCATACCTCATAGTAAGTTCAAGATTGTCTCTTTATTTATATATCATTTAAAAGGACGTTCCCAACAGCAATCTAGTTATTTTGTTCCATTTGCTACAGTTGGTTTTGAATGAGATGATGAAATTTGAAATGTTTCTGAATAAACATACGAATGATGGCAAGTGGTAGCAAAATTTATTCTAACACTGTTCCTCTGTGCCTAGTAAAAATAAAAGACCCCAAATTTTTGTAGTTTATTATTTTAACACTTAAATATCACAATTAAACATTAAATATGTCATGGAAAAGAAAAACACAAAGATAACACACATATCCATAATACCCAAAACTTTTGCTTCTGGATTATACACTGTAAAAACCTTATACAAATCTATCAGTTGAAAATAGTTTTTTTTCTGTTGACTAGCTAGATAAGAGATATCACATTTCAATAGGTGATTACAATTAATACCTGAAAACAGGTGTGAAAGCCGTTAGAAAACTAGTATTATATCTCTAAGAAGATATTCAACCCCTTAGACAGAAGATTTTTTCCACAAGAAATGACCTTCGACCCAATTTATGGAGAAATTAATCCAAAAGAAGGAAACAAAGGTGAGCCCCAAGATAAAAAAGATCACCCTATAAGAGAGTCACATTTTTGGACCCTCAGAGAAAATACCTTCAATCAACTTTTTAGACATTAAACAGAATAATTCAATGAGCCAGAAAAATAAATAAATAAATTCATTTTGAAACATTAATTTTTCTAACATATGGTATATACATACAATAGATTTATTGAAATAAATCTTAGATTATAGAGATTAAGATGCTGATTTATTTAAACAGTTATTATAATCGTATGTTTGGTAAAGTCGTAAAGTAAAACACACATACTGTTAATGCAGTAATTTTCAAGGCATACAAATTTTCGCGATTTTCAAGTTTGTGAAAAGACCACGAAAAATTAGTACCCGCAAATATCTGAAAATCAATCATATTTTTTTGTTGTTCCTCAAAACAGCAAAAACATGATGCCCACGTTTATGTCTCTATTTAAGAAACTGCGAAAATTAGCAGCCACAAAAATTAATACGTTTACAGTATATAATTTGTAATAATAATGAACACAAGGTGTCAATGAGCATATTTTTTTTTTAGAATATTTTAATCCCTTTGAGTATTCAGGTAAGAACTTAGCAATATGTTACTTTGAGTGCATGTTATTTTTGTGATAATAGTCTTTTTTCATCCCTCCACCAAAATAGGAGAGGGAGAATCGAGGAAGGACAGGTGGGGAAATGAGTTCTGGATGAGGAAGACCAATGTGCCTTGGCCAAGAAGAGGAGGGGGACACAACTGCCAGTCCTGATAGACCACATGGACCACGACCATTAACCAGGAGATTTAAGAATTTTAGTATTAGACGTAGAAGCAAGAAAAGCAAATATATGTACTCTATTTTTTGTGCCAATATTGTCAACAATGACAAGGGATGCCGTTTCTTTTAATTTAAATTTTTGTTTTTGTTTTTTTTCCTTTTCAAAGAAAAACATTTTCATTAAGAAAGCCTATGTTTATATTTGTGTGTAAAATTCTGTGGCCATTTATTAATTTCAACTCGCATTGCTGAAGAGATAATTGCCAAAGGCCAAAGTATCAAAATCATTGTTTGTTGCCGAAGGAACACAAAATGTAAAATTCATACAAGGTGGAATTAACTAACACTGGTCACATTTGTTATACATTTCTAACATTTAACTGAAGTTACTACTCTAATAACAAATAAAATAAGTTTTTGCACTACATCCAGAATTATACATACATGTACATTAAGGGATTAACAATTTCTCAAACAAACATGATTGTCAAAATCAGTAGGTAGACACTATCATATAAGAAGACAACAAAAGACTGGTGACTATCAAACTAGATAAAATAATTAAACAAACTAGTTTTTTCCAATCTCTGAGAATGTTATTTTAACATTTCACTGAAACTTATCACTCCTAATTGGCATGTAACATTTTTATTGTTAAGGTTTATGCCCTTTTAAAAATATATTATCCTGGCTTTTGACCTTTTTTAATGGAAAGGATATATCCTATCTGATATTTAACAATGATGCAAATTTAAATATGTATTCCATTAACTTAGTAGTAAGTCTTCAAGGGAAGACATGTGTCGCCTGCGTAATAACAAAAATATTCTAAGTTCCGTCAAACAGGAAGTGGGAAAGCAAGAGATCTGAAACTCTGTTACACCGTAAAGATTCCCATACTGACACTTCATGCCAAATTGTAAACAGCTCCTATACACGGTTCCTGAGAAAAATGCAACACACATTTTTGTGATGCTGAGGACGACAACGCCTTTATGTCGCCACTGTGTGAACGCAGGTGACACAATCATATTGCTGGCAGTTCTTTACCATTACTCTTGACCTTGGCTTTTAACCTTTTAATGGAAAGGTTATGCTTTATCCAAAACAGATTTTCAAGTCCTTTGACCTTTTTTATGGACAGGTTATGTCCTATGTCTGAAAGATACATGCAAATGTTTTAACAATGATACCAATTTCAATATATATTCCATAAATCATATTACTGGCAGTACTTTGTTTACCTCTTGTGACCTTGACTTTTGACCTTCAAAATGTTCACAATACATCTTTTTTAAGTTCTGACTGCCTAAGAGCATTATAGACAATATATTCAAACATAAAAAAAATGCCTCATAAATAAATTTCAAACAAATGTAAATACTTCTTCACAACTCAGAGTACATTGTAAGTTGACAATCATAAATAAAACTCCGTAAAAATCTGACACATTAACTACAAGCACTGAGTAAATTAAACAGGAGAGTGTATAATATTACTGACCGGATTGAATACAGATTCTTGTACTGGTACTGTAAATATATATATATATTACATGGGTTAATCCTTATTACATCCTGTATCAAACCGAGACATCAATATCATCCCGAAGGCTTGCCAGAGGAACCATATTGGCTGAGGATGGATACAGCATGTAATACAATTTAACCCATGTCATATCCTGTTCATCATATATTTGAAACAGAACAAAGGTTTTAGTAGTTTTATTATTTAAATAACACTTGACTTTTGATACAGATTTTTTGGGGGTGTAATAAAAGTTAGCCAAATCATCATAAAATGTGATTTTTCATATTACACCTTTTATCAGCCCCTGGTTATTATATCATCCCTCGAGCCTGGCTAATATTGCAACTTCGGGTTGATAAAATGTGTGATATGAAAAGTGCCATATTATAATCTATAAATATAAAATTACAGATTGGATAGAATAGAGAAATATGTACTTTTACTGTATATACGTGTATTCTTTGTATTCTTCATCTTGCTAAATTGCCAAAATATATCAAAACTAGTAATTTTACAGGCCTGTTTTCAGGTTTTTAGATTGTTATTTCCATATTAATCAGATATTATAGGAGATGTGAGAGAGGTTAATTGTGTTAACTACTGTCCTAAACTATTAAGTTTATTTCCTGTGTTCCATAAGCAGGAAAAGGGTCGCTTGTAAAAGTAACATAAATTTGCACCCAAAAGATCCTACGTCAAAATTATAAGATATTATTTGAATTCTTACGCCAAATTTAACCAAATTTAAAAATTTGAAGTTAAAGTTTTAAGCCTTTCATCAAAAGAATACAAAGAAAGTGAATATACATTGTCATGAAAAATTACAAAATTTCTGATCTATGTTTTCACCATCATCTTGCCTTTGCCTCTTACAAACAATCACAAAATTTCCCCCTAAAAATGTTGACATTGTTTGATCGAAATAGGGTAACACTTCTATTAAATCTTTTGTCTGATATTCCAATATGTATTAATAAATACATGTATTTCAGTAAAATTACATTGTCATGGAAAGGTACATGTAGTTTATAACGAATCACAATCTAAGTTTTGACAATCAAACTTGAGCAAGTTTTTGGTAAAATAGCTAGTTACCACAGCAACTAGTATGACTAACAAACAAGCACATCTGACAAAAGTTTAAAACAGGTTTATTTCTTTGGTGTAATTGAATATGAATGAATATTTCATATAGGCATTCATTTCAAAATTTATTTGCACAATGTAAATTATCATAATGAGATTTAACGCAATAAATATCAAGCAAACAGAATACAATAAAAAAGAGACAAAACCAACAAAACTGTCCCAAACAAGCTTTTTTTCACAAAATATCTCAATACATACAATGTACCAATATTCATACATCCAAAAATAAATTTTCTATAGATTTCTAATTCTATAAATAGCATTTTTACTACTAATTCACCAGTACACCTACTAGTATATCATATTATTAAATGATTTCTATCTAATTTATTTTAACATATTGCACAGTGTGAGTTCTTTGCATACTCAAGTATTATGCTATAATGTGAAGTAATTAAATATATAAATACTGGTATGAAAAGTACATCCCTGCCTCAGGGTTACTCCAGAATTAATTGTATAGATGTTTGTGTGTGTGGTGGTGGTGGTGGGGGGACATCAATTTTTAAAAAGGATCCATCATGCATATTTTTTGTATGTGTTTCTATAGTGCAAGCATCCAATAAACCCGCAACCCATAATTTTTTTTAAATGCCATTTGACCCCTCTCCCTCCCCACAATTGGCTATAAATATTTTTTGAATAACACAAGATGTTTAGGACTAATGCTTAAGAAATCTCTTCAAACAAAATGAAAAAAAAGAGTTTCATATGAAGTCCTTAGACATAGAAATATATTAAGTATAGATAGCTTAAATTTAACATTTACATGTACTTAAAATTGTATGTTAAAGTCTATTGAAAAGTGTAAATGAAACATACAATGTACATATGTTTTAAATGCTTTCAAAATGAAACTTACAATACAAAGGAAAAAAAAGCAAATAATAAAAACTAAAAGTTTCCTGGGTGATAAACAATTGACTATAAGAGTATTGAAAATATACATGAAGCTAACATTGACAAATGTAAAACAAGTGAGGACCCTAAAAGATGTCTCACCCATCCCTTCTTGACCTCTAAATTGATGTGAAATCTTAATGAACTTATCAGAAAATTGAACATGCTCACTAGACTGTGAAATTAAGGTCACATGCATAAGTCATATGGCAGACTGTCAAGCACTGTCCAAGACCAACTAACATACAAAATATCATTGACCTACCACTAATAGATAATTAGAAACTAACATGTTCACTAGACCATGAAATTGAGGTCAAAAACAAAAGTTACCTGCCAGACTGGCATGCACTACCCAAGACCAACCTACATTCTTAATATAATAGACCTACAATTATATAGTTAATGAGAAATGGACTTAAGCAGAGAAACTTAACATGGCCACTCAACCGGAAAATTGAGCTCAAGGACAAAAGTTACCTGCCAGACTGACAAGTACTACCAAAGACCAACCTACATACCAAATATTAGCAACCTACCACTTCTAGTTATTGAGAAATGGACTTAAGCAGAGAAACTTAACGTGGCCACTCACTTGTTTCAACCGTGAAATTGAGGTCAAGGAAAAAAGTTACCTGCCAGACTTACATGTACTACCCAAGACCAATCTACATACCAAATATCATCAACCTACCACTTCTAGTTATTGGGAAATGGACTTAAGCAGGGAAACTTAATATGGCCACTCAACCGTGAAATTGAGGTCAAGGACAAAAGTTACCTGCCAGACTGACATGTACTGCCCAAGACCAACCTATATACCAAATATTAACAAAAACTACCACTTGTAGTTATTGAGAAATAGACTTAAGCAGAGAAAATTAACGTGGCCACTCAACCGTAAAATTGAGGTCAAGGAAAAAAGTTACCTGCCAGACTGACATGTACTACCCAAGACCAACCTACATACCAAATATTATCAACCTACCACTTGTAGTTATTGAGAAATGGACTTACGCAGAGAAACTTAAGTAGCCACTCAACCATAAAATTGAGGTCAAGGACATTAATTACCTTCCAGACTGACATGTACTATCCAAGACCAACCTACATACTAAATATTCTCAACCTACCACTTCTAGTTATTGAATCAAAGCTCTATAAGAGCTGAAAGTGTTCGAATTCGTATGTGTTGAAGTTTAAGGTGTCTCAGTGGTATTATTCCGCCATTTTTGTTTAATACTTGTTCATTTAGGTTTATTTGTATTTGCTTATAGGACATATGAGTAGACTGTTAGGTATTTTTTGTAATTATTAACAAGGACACCATTGGAAATAAGTCTGTTTGACCTTATTGGTTATCCTATGTGTTCAATATTACAATATATATACTTTTGAAACTACTGGTATTCATTGCTTAACACTGTTTTAAATATTGTTTTATGTGTACATGATATGACTGTATGCACTTGCCTGAATAAATATTACTATTATTATCATTTTGATATCACTGTAAAGAAATTAACATTTTGCAAAAATCTTCATGGGGACCGTTTTCATGCGCAACCTTCCTTTTCAGTCGTGTGAGATTTCAAGGCGTTTTGCACGAAGTTTTTTTGTCTAATACTTGATGCTCTTTTTCATCAAATACAAACATCTAGGCGTTATAGAAGACTTTACTTTTTCATTGAGGGAGGAAAGACATTCCTCTTTTATTGTGTTTTGGGCATTTCAGCTGGTTCTTAAATATTTTTGGTCAAATAAATCAGTTGTGAACTGTTTTTGGACCATTTGGTGTTTTATGTTCT
>MJUU01070335.1:21335-35923 GCA_002080025.1 Modiolus philippinarum
AAAAGAGTGGTGTTCTGGGATTTTGAGTGACCTTTCGTGCATTACAGTACCAATATGTTTGTTAACGTCATTAAGGCTACTCAGATCAACTATGCAAACTCTGCAGAACGTGGAACTTGCAACGACCTAGTCACTTGCATAGCCATCCTGTGCCGTGATGCTTGCAGCTCGTTTTATCATGGATTGTGAACCCTAATTCATAACTCAAGAACTGTTCACTATGATTGCCGGTGGTCCATCCGATTACATAACTTTATTTATGCGCCGAAGCCTTAAAATCAACAAAAAAGTCAACCAAACTCGTCATATTTACGATTATTTACATGCCGGATCCAATCAGCTGTTTTTCTCTCGTGGTTGATGTAAACCCGATTCTGATTGGCTAATATCGAGAATTTGGATTATCTCCCTTCAACGGCCAAAATCGTGTAAACAAACATTTTTTCGTGTGAATTTCTTCAAAATCGAGTTACATGCCAGATTTTTGTTTCACGATCGTGACAGAAGGTAAAATCGTGTAGATCACGCCAAAATCGTGAAAGTTGGTAGGTATGTCATTTTGACATCTTTGATATTTTTTTTCATATTCCTACGCGTGAGACAAATAGGCCCTATTTTCGTTTTAATAATGTACTCGATAATCGTTTAATTTCTCAATGCAGGAAATTTAATAAGTTTAATAAAAGCGAAGTAGTAATTGAAATTGGTTTGGGTGTATTATAAACGTCTCGTACTGTATACTCAAGCCTATTCGACACCTCTTTTTTAGTTTCAATCCGCCATCACTTTAAAGCCTTTAAGTACCTCGATTCCCACCTTAGCTGTGTTCAAAAATTTTTACCATTTCAGGACAATAGTATGTAACGTTCTACCAGATTATTCAGTAACTTTACTGTATTATTTACAATTTTATAAGGATACTTTTTAACCTGTTTAAAAGTTTCCCGCCCTGCAACATCTATTTTTATCCAATTCAAGCTGAACTGATAGCTAGAGTGTTCATGACGAACACTAAAAATGGTCTTAAGAAGAAAAACTTAACATGGCCACTAGACCGTGAAATTGAGGTCAAGGACAAAAGTCACCTGCCAGACTGACATGTACTACCCAAGACCAACCTACATACCAAATATTATCAACCTACCACTTGTAGTTATTGAGAAATGGACTTACGCAGAGAAACTTAAGTAGCCACTCAACCGTAAAATTTAGGTCAAGGACATTAATTACCTGCCAGACTGACATGTACTATCCAAGACCAACCTACATACCAAATATTATCAACCTACCACTTCTAGTTATTGAGAAATGGACTTAAGAAGAAAAACTTAACATGGCCACTAGACCGTGAAATTGAGGTCAAGGACAAAAGTCACCTGCCAGACTGACATGTACTACCCAAGACCAACCTACATACCAAATATTATTAACCTATTCCTTCTAGTTATTGAGAAATGGACTTAAGCAGAGAAACTTAACGTGGTCACTGGACCGTGTAATTGAGGTCAAGGTCATATGATTTTATGTCCGTCATGTAGCACTTGATTATTTCTACCACTGGACCAAATATGATGTTCCTACATCAAAGGGTTTTCAAAATATCCTGTATTTAGTAAAAGTTAACAATGTCGCTGCCGCCGCCGCCGTCATACTTTGCACGCTTATGTCTCGCTTTCCGCGACTTTCATCGCGG
Source organism: Modiolus philippinarum (assembly GCA_002080025.1). Lineage (NCBI taxonomy): Eukaryota > Metazoa > Mollusca > Bivalvia > Mytilida > Modiolidae > Modiolus > Modiolus philippinarum. The sequence continues at coordinate 23,029 of MJUU01070335.1, forward strand.
GCGAGACATCAATGGATTTAACAACAGATTTCTGAAAAATATTATTTAACTAATATCACAGACTGACATTGTATGACATAGATAATATACAAAAGAGGCAAGATCTTATCTCTGTTAGGGTATTTCTCAACATTGTAATACAGTCGAAACTTCAATGACTCGAACACCCAAGGGATCTTTAAAAACAAATAAAAATTGACTGTTGTTCAAATTATCGAGGATGAACTGTGTTTAAACTTGAACAAAGGAACCAGGAAAAGGTTTGAGACGCCATGGTGTTCGACTGTGTACTGTGTAACTTATTTACACTGTTTCACTTCCAATAGATAATTCAATTTCCATTCTAAATGTGTATTTGAGCTACAAATTTTACATTAGTAGGTAAAAATATTGCGCATTTTTGAAATATCACTGTCTTAATTAATTCCTGAATAATTCAAAGATAAAAAAAACTTTTACGAATCTTTAAAAAAATTAAAATCCCATGAAAATGAACATCAACACTAAATTTCCAGTCAAGTAAGCAATTTGTTGATTTACATACAAAACAATAAAAAATGTAATGCTCAAATTAACAAGAATCATCAATTTTTTATCATTAACACAAAGTTACACAAGAGTTCTTGCACATCTACCTGTACATGTTTTTATAAAATTGACAACAACCAACTTATGAATCTATGTTCAATATAAACAAACCATGAAAATTTAAATTCATCGTACACATAAATGTATGCATATTCATATTTTATCAAGCTGAACTAAATACATGTAGAAATATATGATTTTAAGATAATTTTGAAATCTTACACACTTACATTGATAATTACACATTTTACAGAAACCAGGACTTGTTGGCTGATAGCCATACTTAGATCCAATACCTGGAATACACGTAATTAATAGTACATGTACATGTGTAAAATGCTTATATCATATCAAATTTGTAACAGAATTTGCTAAAAAATATAAATCATGAGATTTAAATTTCTCTAATTTCTAGCAAATTTAACCAACGCCTGATCGATGTGATAAAAATATTTCTCGTCACTATTGAGAGAACAACTCGTGTGGAATTTCCCGCCAAATCTATTCGGAACATAATCCTCGATGTTTTTCATTATGGCATTAGAGAAACATTTTCTACAACTTAAACACGTTAATTATGAAATTTCTCACATCTTGTTAAATAAATTTGCAAATGTTTCAAAACTCGGCAAGCCTCGTTTTCAAACATTTGCAAAATTTATTTAACTCGATGTGAGAAATTCCATAATCAACTTAGTTCTCGTTGTAGAAACTATATTTCTCTGCTTTACAGAGTTGTCTGTTTATATTTCAATTGTGTTTACTTATAGATTTAAAATATCTTATAGTAAAGCGACTGAGACAGTAAGAAAATTCTTAGAAAATATAATGCATAAATATTTATGACAAAACAAATAAAAGAAAGTCAATAAATAAAATACAAATGAGATTCCTATGATTGTAAAGAGTATAAAGTTTTCAGTCAGATGACTCTTGATGACCTTTCCTGTGACGAACCCCTGATTCTTCCTCTTCTTTTTTATCTTCCAGAATTTCTTCTGTATCTTTTATTTCTTCTTCATCATTATCATTCTCTTCTACCTTTTCCTTTTCCTCCACACTAGGAGTACCTTCTGTCTGTTTGTCGTCTGCTGATTCAGATGACTTTATTGTCTCCACTTCAGAAGAGTTCTTCTCTTTACTTTTATCCACAACTTCATAACTACTGATATCTGGACTAGAATCATTAGAACTTTTATCATTTGGTTTATCCTAATTAAAATAAATATTGAATATGTTATCATTTGATTTGTCCAACAGATATTAATTGAAAGTACAGTATCTGTGAAATATTGTAATGAAAGAGTTAGTCATCATTTTGTACCTAAGTCAACTTGAGATCTTGTTTCCGTCAACGCCTTGGCCAGTTTTTGTTCTGTACCCACCAGTAGGTTAAATAGTTTTTACCAATGAGGCCAGAGATTTTGTTTTGTACAAATAAAGAGGCCAGAGATTTTGTTTTGTTCCCATAAGTAAGTCAAATATTTTGTTAGTACCAATGAGGCTAGAAATTTGTTTTGTTCACGTCAAATTAACCCCTATGTTCCTGAAAATTTATGTGAAGTGTGTATCAAAATCATGCCTCCTAATACAAATTTAATTTTTCCAAGATTTAATTTCTAGGAGTGAGAAAATACATGTACATCTGAATGTAGAAAATTGTTTTCTAATCAATCTTTCCTATTTACCATTGGGAAGTACCAAATGATACCTTCATTTTATTGTAAGGGTTCACACTGCTAGTAGTTTAGTTTTGTGGTGTTCTCTTCTTGTTTTGTCTTGTTTTGTCTTTGTAAGGTAGTTTCAATTTGTGTTAGATAAATATTGCCCTGTTTTTTTTTATTTTTTATTTTAGATTTCCCCTTTCTCCCTTTTTGCTTTGGCATTTTTTTTGCCGATTTATCTCAATCTAACAAGTCTCAAATCTAACCTCCTTATTCAAACACTGTATACTATCCCTTCCATGGGATCCCCACCTATCAATAGCCTAATTTTCTTCACCTGTGTAAAGCGGCCAAAACATGTACAATACAACAAAAATTTGAATTAGACAGGTTTCACTTTACTAACATACCTTATCTTCCTGTTTGACAGCGTCAGTAGCTACTGTATTTACTTTACTACTGACTTGTTGCATAGCAGTTAAAATCTGAGTCATTTGTTTTTCTGTTTCTTCCAATCTTTTCTGTAATTCTCTCATTTCATCGGCACCTATATATAGAAAACAAAGGTATTAGAAATATTAGACATTTGTAAACAAATGAAGGCAGGGATGCAAATTACCAGAGGCCAGTAGCCCAGGTTGCTACCAAAATATCCTGAAATTTTGGTTGACAATATAGTGCTGGGCTAGTAAAATATTTGCTGGGCCTGACTTTTGTTTGGCAGTGCCAAAGTGGTCACTTTGCCATTATTTCTAATTTTTGTCCCTGGAAGGTTTGTCCAAGATTGTCTGATTGGTTGTGGATATGTCTGATAACCTTTAAATAGACAATACATGTACATTAGGCCATAAAAAAAAAATCCTGAATTCTCACCCATTTTTTCTCAAAATTTGGGCAGGCAGCTAATTTTATTTCATTTTTTTTTATCAATTTTAAAGAATAATGCTGTCACCCTAAAAGAAATTTACCCAAATATTTTTTATTATGGTCTTACCTGAAGATATATAATTTATCTGCAAGACCCTCAGAAAAAGTAGAAATATGAGGTTTACTGATTTGTGGCATGTAAAAATTAATTTTACATTTTAGACAATGTAAATGTTTTACATGTTTATCCAGTTACCATAAAATTTAATATGGTTGTTATGCTCCACAATAAAAAGTCACGGTTCATGTTGTTTCACCCTTGTCTGTTGGTTTGTCAGTCAGTACAAATAACATTGGACCCTATGGAAATTACATTCAAAAATCTTCTTCTCAGAAACTACCAGTCCAATTATAACCAAACTTAGTAACAATGGTCTGTGTGTACATAAGGCATTATATGTCTTATAGACACAAATACCTTGCATTTGTCACCCTCCAGTTTTTATTTTTTGCTATCAAACAATGTTATCTCTATTCATTTGGCTAAAAGCTGCATTGCATTTTTTAGTATGACATAATAATAAAATTCCAAACAGTGAACCAGATCGCAATGAAAGTCAACATTGAGTAAATACACCACGGAACAAGGAGACTGCATACACTTGGAGCTTGGAGGTATACTTAGGGTTTTACCTATATGGAGTAGTTACACAAATGACTGCACAGTAAGGTTAATGAGACATTGCAAAATATTTAGATAAAAAACTTGCCATCATATCTGGACAAAAGAACAAAGTACAAAAAATAATGATGGATTGATTGCGTGATGTCAAAATTCAAATAGCATGAATAGCAAGTCCCTATTCAAATACACAACATGTGTATACAGTTTAAGTTTCCAGAATATAGAATATAGTGACCCCTAGATGTTTTGTTTTTTGTCGTTTTAACCTGGATATGGGATGTTGTCTCCTTGACATTTACCCCATTTCCTTTCTTTTTCATATATATTTTGTGAACATCAAATCTTTCATTCATCTATAACTTTTTAAATGCAATCTACAGTTTAGTCTTCTTAATAACATACTTATAGTGGGATCCACATTAGAGGCTCTGCTGAGCAGATCTTCCAAGCCTTTCAGTTTATTATCTTCATCTTCTTGTTGTGGTTGTGGCTGTGTATTGGTTTCCTCTTCCATTTGTCTATCATATGGACCTCTACGTCTGCCATAGATTGAACCACCATCCTTATCTTTCTTTCCAAACACCTATATAAATTTAAAAATCACACTGGTTTTTTAATGTATCATTTGTAGAAATTTTGTAAAAGATGAGGCTTTATAAATTGTTTCTAAAGCTTTCATTTTCATATGTCCCATGTGTATATTTGACCACTTTGTGTTTACCGGTACTTAAAAGGATTCAAAATGTCTCAGTGTAGTTGTTTGTAAATATTCCGTCTGAGGTTCAGATGAACCAAATTACATGCAGTCAACGAAGCTAAAATAGATACCTAACCAACCTTATTCAACAACAAATTATTTTCACTAATTATTTTCGCTAAGTTTGGAGAAAATATCACCAATATAAATCATTGAAAGCTCAAATCATTCTACATGAAATAAGCAACTTAACAAAATTAAGTTGCCATGCACTAACATCAGTCATGGTTTATAGAAATAACTAGTGGTCAAGAAGGTAGTAGGTTTTATTAATCAGTTACAAACTTCATACAGTACAGTCAGAGACTTATAATTAAGGTTTATCACTGTGAAAGACAGTCTTTTCCCCATTGGTCTATTTTTTCTGTAGTATTTCAAGTGTTAGAATGAAAGAAAACATTTTGATAGATGAAACAGTAAAAATAATACAGACATTTCACTAAGCAGAGTGACACATCCATCCCAGTGATTTAACTCTCTGGATGTACTGTAATGAAAATTTTTTTCCTGTTTAGAGAAACTCTGTGTTAACTGTAGTGCAATGAATGATCATTCAAAATTTATTTGGATTTTTTCAAATGAGAATTCTGATTTTCTGGACCTTCTTGGAACTTATATCCAAGAGTGTCTTGAGATTAGAGGCCAACATGGTTGACTGTTATATATATATTGTGTGTGTATATTTATATTTCTACTGGTATTATCCCTGCTTGGCTCTGGCCTGACCGTTGAAAATATTATTATAGTTATCAATTTGTTAAAATCACTATACATATTATATGTTCTCGTGTTCTTTGTCAATTTTGTATGTATTGTGTTTCCCACAGAAGCTTGATAGAGGCAGGTACAAAGTGACACTGGTAAAAGGGCAGAAGGGGGCATTTTATTGGAGGGCAACTTATCAGTAGGTGGTGCAATAAAAATGTACATCTGGCAGCATAATATCATTGTTCATACACATTATTGATGATTTACTTTCATTAAAGTGACCATTTACATTGTTATTGAATATTTGTAATGTTGAATTGTTTTTACAACATAATTTAAGCTTATTTTTTAAATATACTATCAAAGGGCAGAAGGGGAAACACAAAAGGGGCAGGCTTTTTTGCCCTCTAAAAAAGGCTAGGGGAATCCCTAGTATGTGTACATGAAATGAAAGCTAATTATTGTACATGTTGTATGAAGTTTGTATGACCTTGTGGAATAAACAATCTTAATCCTTAATTCTCTTAATCTTAATGTATGTATTACCTTGACTAGTGTATAAATTAGATATCCGATAATTCCAAAAGCATATACAGGAAGTATCATTCCCATCATGCCCCCTCGTCCACTGGATCCCTGTTTATTTTTGTTCATCTCTGCAGCTGCTCTCATACCTGGATGTGGTCCTGGCTGTGAATATAAAAACATAGGTCATCAAGGATTACAAAGATTGCCACATTATAGAACATTGTCAAAATAACTTAATTTGACCTGGATGCTGACCTACCATCAGAGAGGCATGCAAATGCAAGTTTACATGATCCTAACATGTATTGTGACTGAGATATGAACTCTACAGTATATTTGGATATAAGTCAATCAAGTGGAAAATATAGGTCAAAGTGACCTTATTTTGCCTGGGTGCTGAATTTCCCTCAGAGATACACTACCTTGCATAGTGACTGAGCTCTGAATTTGTCCACAAACTTGAACGTAAATCTTTCAAGCAGAAAATATAGGTCAGTGACATAATTTTGTCTGGATGCTGACCTTCCATCAGAGATGCATACCTTTTCAAGTTTTAATGACTCTTCAGAGTAAAGTGACTGAGAAATGAACAAGTCCATAAACTTGAATTCTAATCAATTAAGCGGAAAATATAAGTCGAAAAGACCTAATTTTGCCTGGATGCTGACAAAACATCAAAGATGCATGCATCTGCAAGGTTAAAATAATCCTTCCATGTATAGTGACTGAGAAATTAACTCAGACTTAAACTTGAATGTAAGTCGTTCACGTGGAAAAAATAGGTCAAAGTGACCATATTTTGCCTGGATGCTGACATACTATCAGAGATGCATGCAAAAGTAAGTTTACATGATCCTAATATGTATAGTGACTGAGATCTGACTCTTCAGTATATTTGGATGTAAGTAAATCAAGTGGAAAATATAGGTCATAGTGACCTAAATTTTGACTGGATGCTGACTTTTCTTCAGAGATGCATGCATATGCAAGGTTACAAGATCCTTACATGTATCGATGAGATCTGAACTCAGACACTTGAATGTAAGTCGTTCAAGCTGAAAATATAGGTCAAAGAGACCTTATTTTCTCAGAGGCTGGGAGTCAAACCAAGATGCACCTGCATGTAAAGTTTGATGACCCTACCATGCATAACTGCTGAGATACATGTAAACACCAAAATGCGGACACAGACGTAGAAGAGGAAGCCAAAGGTACTCCAATAGTCCCCCTCATCTTTCTTGGAGGCGAACAAAAAAATTCATGGTAACAGTAAGAATAGAAATGACTGGCTTGGCAAACACAACACAATATGGCTTCCTTGCACTTTTAAAGTGTTCAAAAAAGGTAAAATGTTTACTACAATGTAACCTTTATCTGTTATTACTACCTTCTCTGGTGTGGGGCTAGTGGCTAACAGAACTGACTGGTATATTGGCAAAATCACACCGGTATACGTAGTTATATGTGAAGTAAGCAAGCATGCAGTCCGTTGACGTGTAATAGAAAGTTTGCTCTCATTTTCCAGCTTAAGTCTAATAATACTGTTTAAAGCTAAAATGAAATAAACAGTCACGATAAAAATTAATTTCAAGTTTGTTGAAGATTCCGTGTTCATGAGTAAATAGTAAAATGTACGAAGCGTTGTTCCAGTGCTAGGGGCCTTCTTGAACTATGTGGTACGATCATGAGCAAAGCTTATTGTTGAAGGCCTCATTGTGACTACAAGAGAAGAACAACAATAAACATTGTTTGGTTTTGCCATGTATTTCTAAGAACTTTGTCTTTAATGCATTTACTCCTTATCATTCATTGTTTATTTACAAAATGTACCTGTTGCCGTAACATTGATAATATATGTAAATGTAAAAAACGTTGAAATGCTGGCATTTATTGCTAAAACATTCACCTGCCGACTCCGACCTGCCATTGGGTGTGGGGTTTTCTCACCATTCATTGAAGATCTTATGGTGGCTTTGAGTTGTTATTACTCCCCTTTGGGTTGTTGTCTCTTTGACACATTCCCCGTTTCCCTTCTTTTTCTATATAGAATTTTCTGAATGTTTGCCAGAAATAAAAGAAGTGTTGACCATTGAAAGGCTATGGACATTTAAGGACTTTCAAATGGATGCATGGTAAATTGTGATCCGAATGTCTAAGTTGAAAGTCACAATTCTAATATGAATGTCAACAGCAATAAATTTCTCTCTAGTTGATACTTACACGTATATGTTTTTTAATGTCATCATGTCTTGGATCACCTCCATGAGGCATAGGTCTATGTGGAGGATGAGCTGGAATGAAAAATCAACAAAGAATAAACAAATACATATGAAGAAACATAAGCAATACACAATTTTTGAGATTATAACACTTACACTGTGGTTTGTTCTAAATAACAAAGAATAGATATGTATTTGTGTACGCACACTGCATGTGTATATTTTTTAGTACACTCATATACATATATATATAAATACCGGTATACATATACACTCAGTAGCTGTTTGTTATTTTAATCAGGGGAAGTAAACCTGGAAACTCGAAATGAGTCAATAACCCTTTCAGGACAAGTAATAAACTGTGGCCCTGAATTTTGCACATGCTTCATATGTGCCATTCTTTAACATGTGCTTGTGCCAATAAACATATACTAGTATCATGAGTATATTTATTTGTATGTAATTATATAAATAATGGTAAATGTAACCAGAGACATATACCGGTATACACAGCGATTAGAAACTCCTAGTTAATAATAATCCTATCGGTAATAACACGCATGTGCGAGATTTCTGGTGAGGTTAGTTTATTTTTTATTGCCAACTCATGAAATTTAATTAAAAACTGTACAAAAATGTCAACAAAAAGTTTTATTTATCAAATATTGACAAATTGTCATGGATATTTAGTGTATTATGAGGTTAACACAATTATTAAATAATGATGCATCTGTAAAAACAATAACATTACCATCGGAACATTGTGCCCGTACAGGTAAACTTGACGAAAATTACGAGGCGTTCCGAATATGGTGTTGCATCATGGAAGCGAGTTAACACGTGTGATTTTAACGACTTTAATTAGTTGCTAATCTCTGTATCTATATGTCTCTGATGCAACATCATAATATATGTGATGTTTTGATGATGTCACTTTTGCAAAAACTGTTATCATTTTCCACTCAAAACCACAGGGCTGCAGGAAAAGAGGGTGTGAATGCCCTTTACTGTTGACCATGAAACAGCCTTTTTCCCTTACCGTTATGGTATTAATCAATCAAATTTTTACTGTTTATGGTCAAAAATGCTTGCGTGATTCATGAAAGGCTTAAAATGTCTGACTGGCAATCTCATATGACTGAAATTTTTACTGTTACTGTAACCGTCAAAGACAAATCATAAAGTCCAGACGCCTTGCAGGATATTCGGCCAGGCAAAAAAGGAAAATCTGCAAGACCGAAGGCGAAGATGAATTTACAGGACCTACAGTTTGATTGCATAAACGAAATCTCAATATTTTACTTGACATTCGGCCCTGTTGGCTGATAATTTTTTCCAGACCGACTCAAGTTTTTGTCCGATTTGTTCTTCCGCCAGGCAGTTTTGGATGTCTGTCATCAAAAGAGTACCCGCATTCACACCCTCAAGAAAGATTATTTTTAGATAAGAATCCAGCACTTATGACAGATGCATAATTCTTTCATGAAAGAAAAAAGAACTTCAATAATACTTGAATTTTAGAAGCTGATCATCTCAATAAACTTACTTGGGATTTCAGTTTTCTGTTTGGGCTGACTAACACCAAACATTCGTAGGACAATCGGGTGGAAAAATTTTGGATAAAGAGCAGAAAAACATGCCACAATTATGAATACTGTGACCACAAGTCTGATTGTCGATATGCCAGTCCCTGATTGTTGTCTGGGGCCCATTCTTTGAGCTGCAGCAGTTTCCATCTCTGCTAATTGGAATGTCAACAAAGCCAAATCTCGTGCACTGGTCACGTGACAAATTTAATTTAGCTAATTATTGTCATTTATTTGATATTCTTTGATCTGAAATACAAAAGAAATATATAATAAAATAATTTTTCTTTAAATGGTAAAATAACAAGGTAAAATTGTGGGTATAATGGCGATAAGAAAATTGGTTTATCGGCGAGATCTCGCGGAATGAAAAACATGGCGCTCTCCTTGAAAGAACTTGCATCTTTGCTTAGGTAACTTTGTTGAATTTCATCGATATATGAGACACATTTTGTGCTTTTTATATGTTCAGATAAGTTAAATGATTTAAATGTAGCATTGAAAAAACAACGAATAAAAATTTGATACCACTAAATGTAGCAAATTGGCCAATGAATGAAATTAATTCCCAAGGGAGGTAATTTTTAGAAAAAAAAATAAAATGGTATAATTGGCCACGATTAAAAGATAAAAAACACAAATGTACAAATTAAAAAACACATAAAAATGGAAAAAGAGGGAGGGAAGACTGCCCAATGTTTCGGCCTATATGGCCTTAGACTAGGGGACTACCGGGCTAAATACGGAGAAGAAGATGGATATGACAGGAGAAGGCAGACCTGATGGCATGTCACAGAAATTACCAGTAAAAATCGTGCAAAATCTTGAACTTAATCAAAAACGAGAGATAAAACATTAGTTATCTGTAATATGCAAATATTATTTCAATATATAAATAATTTTATAAAATAGACTGCTTCTTAACATTCATGCCAAAGGGTCGAGCAGTTCCAAGAAAATGGATGATTTTTTGTTCAAGGAACTGTCGTTGTTTTTCACCTGCACTAGTTTGTATAAGGACAGTTACATGCATGTCCAGTATGCTGTGGTTAGCTCGCCGAAAATGTTCACCTACTGGGCAATCCTTACCATTAGTGACGCTCTGTTTATGTTCGACAAAGCGATCACCCAATCTCCGGCAAGTCTCACCCACATAGATCATGTTACAGCGTTTACAGCCCACAGCATACACTACATTTTCAGTAGTACATGTGAAACCATTTTTTAGTTTGAAAACGTTAGCCGGCCCTACTACTTCATCGGTTTCCCAAGTAAAAGGACAAGTCGAACAGCGAGATCGCTTACATTGTCTAGTGCCCTTATATTTACAGCCAATTTGAGGAGTAGCACTCTTGAAAGAACTAGTAACAAGGTGCTGTTTTAAACTCCTCCCTTTTCTGAAGGCTGCAATGGGAGGCAAATCCTGGAAAACTGCCGACATATGCTCGTCCTTGAGGACTATAGATTAGAAGTTGCGTATCAAAATGTTTATGATAGCTTCGTTGTGAGGGTGCTATGTCAGGACCAACTGAACCCGGGCGTCAGTATTTCTCACCCTCTTCTCCATAGCCTCGGATCTGGTCACTCGGGAAACTGAATTCATAGCTCGATCCAAAACTTTGCTGGGGTAGCCTCTCTTAACAAAAAAGGATTTCACTCTGTTACATTGAGTCCTGAAGTCCTGCTCGTCACTACAGATACAACGAAGTCGCAAGAATTGTGACTTTGGAATTGCATCCTTGCATGACTTCAGTTTGGGTGACAGGACCCATAATTTAAAAAACAGTGGGCATCTGTCGGTTTATAAAACACTGAGGTGGAAATTTGCCCATCCTCTATGGTACAATTAATGTCGAGGAAAGAGAGACTATCTTTGGTAAAATTAAAAGTGTATTTGATGGCCGGATGGTATGAGAAAACATAGTCAATGAAAGACTTAATGTCATCTTCACTGTCAGAGGACACCCCAAAAACATCATCAATGTATCTTTTAAAAAGTTTGGGGACAGGTCCTATATATCCGACCTAAAGTAACCCTGCAACACCGGAAACCAAGATGCTATAGGCGTGAAATCCGATTTAGTACGATTGAATTTAGAATATGAAATTGAGTTTTCAGTTGGTTGTTCCGAATCCTTGCCAAAAAAGAAAGCTTTTGAGCAGAAGACGCCGAAAGAAATGTTGAATATCCGTTTCATTTTGAAATGAATCCGGAAAAGGAGTGGTCGGAACAAAATTCAGACCTTTTGACAGAAGACTTTTTTCAGAGTCACTTAGGCTTACTGAGTCCGGTACACAGCGAATGATTTCTTCTACATCATCTTCATTAGAGTGACAAATGTTGTTACTGGAAGAATCAGTAGGTGTATCGGGAATAAGCTGTTGTATTTTGTGCAGTTTGCCAGTAAGAAGAAATTCGAACAGATCGTTATTCAGAATACGGATCTGTTCGACTCTGTCCGTGGCGACTATTTTGTGGCACAAAGAATACAGCTTATTTTTGTCGAGAACCTTGCTATGACGCAAGCGTTCAAGCTTGGTGCTAACTGCTTGCGTGGTTAGACGCATGACCGACAAAGAGAAATTTGAAGAAATTTGGTGGAATTTGGCATGGAAATCCCGGTTATAATATATTTCATAAATGGGGTTGAATGATGTTTTAAACCCATTGGGTACAACACGGGATGAAAGACAGGTCCTCAAAAAATTGAGGTGACTGTGACATTTAGTGAGACCTACTAGTACTGTGGTCTTAAACAGGTCTATCTCGGTTCTCTGTATAATTTCGGGGTGTTAAGAAATAAAATTTAGAAATTTGTTAAATAATTTATTACAGAAGTCTTTTTGAGAAGGCATGGTCACAACGGTCAGGAAAGAATAAATATAAAAATATAAATATGTTGTGCGATGGCCACAAATTAACTATGAAACAAAATAAAATGGTATAGTTGGCCACGATTAAAAGATAAAAAACACAAAATGTACAAATTAAAAAACACATAAAAATGACAAAAATGGAAAAAGAGGGAGGGAAGACTGCCCAACGTTTGGGCCTATATGGCCTTCGACTAGGGGACTACCGGGCAAAAAACGGAGAAAAGGATGGATATGACGAGAGAAGGCAGACCTGATGGCGTGTCACAGAAATTACCTGTAAAATCGTGCCAAATCTTGAACTTAATCAAAAACGAGAGATAAAACATTAGTTATCTGTACTATGCAAATATTAAACTTCAATACATAAATAATTTTATAAAATAGACTGCTTCTTAACATTCATGCCAAAGGGTCGA
>MJUU01070335.1:37618-47903 GCA_002080025.1 Modiolus philippinarum
ACGGCACCTCCTTTGTCTGCAGCTTTGATAACTATATCAGTGCGTGCTTTGAGGTGCCGAAGAGCGGTCTGTTCATCTGAAGTCAGGTTATGTCTCTTCAGGGGTTTGGATTTTAAATTGTCAATTTGACTGATACACGACCTAAAGTAACCCTGCAACACCGGAAATCAAGATGCTTTAGGCGTGAAATCCGATTTAGTACGATTGAATTTAGAAAATGAATTTGAGTTTTCAATTGGTTGTTCCGAATCCTTGCCAAAAAAGAAAGCTTTGAGCAGAAGACGCCGAAAGAAATGTTGAATATCTGTTTCATTTTGAAATGAATCCGGAAAAGGAGTGGTCGGAACAAAATTCAGACCTTTTGACAGAAGACTTTTTTCAGAGTCACTTAGGCTTACTGAGTCCGGTACACAGCGAACGATTTCTTCTACATCATCTTCATTAGAGTGACAAATGTTATTACTGGAAGAATCAGTAGGTGTATCGGGAATAAGCTGTTGTATTTTGTGCTGTTTACCTAGAAGAAATTCGAACAGATCCTTATTCAGAATACGGACCTGTTCGACTATGTCCGTGGCGACTATTTTGTGGCACAAAGAATACAGCTTATTTTTGTCGAGAACCTTGCTATGACGCAAGCGTTCAAGCTTGGTGTTAACTGCTTGCGTGGTTAGACGCATGACCGACAAAGAGAAATTTGAAGAAATTTGGTGGAATTTGGCATGGAAATCCCGGTTATAATAGATTTCATCAATGGGGTTGAATGATGTTTTAAACTCATTGGGTACAACACGGGATGAAAGACAGGTCCTCAAAAAATTGAGGTGACTGTGACATTTAGTGAGACCTACTGTGGTCTTAAACAGGTCTATCGCGGTTCTCTGTATAATTTCGGGGTGTTTAGAAATAAAATTTAGAAATTTGTTAAATAATTTATTACAGAAGTCTTTTTGAGAAGGCATGGTCACAACGGTCAGGAAAGAATAAATATAACAATATAAATATGTTGTGCGATGGCCACAAATTAACTATGAAACAAAATAAAATGGTATAGTTGGCCACGTCGAAGGCCATATAGGCCGAAACGTTGGGCAGTCTTCCCTCCCTCTCTTTCTATTTTTGACATTTTTATGTGTTTTTTAATTTGTACATTTTGTTTTTTTTATCTTTTAATCGTGGCCAACTATACCATTTTATTTTGAAAATAGAAATAAGTTGATAACTGTTTTGAGAGGTTACTCCTTGAAACACGTGTACAGCCTAACGAAATTTACTTGTTTTTATGCAACTTCGGTATTTTTTGTATTTTGTACGGTTCCATTTAGTAGTTCTTGTCACATTCGTAACAGAGAAGATCTGCACTGAGAATTGCACAATTTGTACCAATGACCTATTAAAAAACAATATTGCAAAAACGAACAAAACTGTTACGGAAAAGATTAAGTGTTGAAAGTTTGATAATGTATCCATATGAGAATTGTTCTCAAGAACAAGTACACGATAACTGAAATGCATAGTAAGCACACATTTCTCGCAAGGGGAATCTTTTACTGACTCCACATTGCAGCAGAAACAAACTCCAACATCCAATAATCAATAAAGGGATATGGAGTGAATGCACAGGAGACAAAGCCTCTACAAATACATGGTAAAATCATGCAATGTAAGAACTCATTTGTTGTTATTCTTCGTCTTGAAGTCACCATAAAGCATTATGTCTTTATGCTGAATAACTAACAGCCATTAAGGCAGTTTTCAATAATAGAAGGTACAACGTTAATAACCTACAAGTCAACACAGTGAGAGGCTGTTACTACAACAGTGGATCCCAATCCGTTCTCCACCAATGAACCACCACAGAAACTTTCATATCCAAAGCCTTTCAGTGAAACCTGTAAAAATATATGAATATATAGGTTGAACAATTAATGAACGACACTGTTTGCAAAATAATGAGGCGAATAAAACTATAAATTGCGTACCATTAAATATCATATAACATTCAGACATGTCTACTGTAAAAACGACCCAACACTTGATTTTAAAGACAGGCGCTTGTATCATTCAAAATTGGTACCTTTCCTTCTTTCTTTTTCACTACTAGTGCCGCAGTTTGTTGGCGTGCTCGCTCATTTTTGTTTTATCTTGGCATGTTGTCCCATTTATGTCGCATCTGAATTGCCAAGTTTTAAGATTTTTTATTCAAAAGTTCCCCTTCCTACCTTTTACCTAAACTGAAATAAAAATGGGAAGATTCAACATGATTTAAACCCTAACGACACTTTTAAGAAATGGCGTCTGAAATGTACGTTATTGAGCTCGGACATTAAACTCTTAAATAATACAATTACCAGCAAAATAAGAAAATATTTCGACTTCTTCATACTGGTGTTGTCCTCCCCAAAACATTTAAATGTTTTAACCCTCACTTATGATATTTGGCATTTTGGTCAAAACTAAAGAAGAGGGGATATTTCAGAGTACTTTAACAGTCTCTGTTTCAACATTGCTTTGCATCAGGAGTATGTTATTTATTGTTTGAATTCTCCTATTTAGAAGAAACGTCTGTGTAGCTATATAACTAGGAATGGTTACCTGCATCTGTTCACTTTACACTGAGGTACTCTTAGACTTTTTTACTTCGGCAATAGTAATTCAATTGCCGGATACAGATGTATCAATGATCTTGTTTTAGATGTCGTTGTTTTATACCACAGCCCATCATTATTTCGTACATAATCAGAAATTTAAATAACTGCTGTCGGTCATAACACTTTTTATCAATGGGAGTAATCATATTCATTGTGTAATTAGGTTGCCAGCGTTATTAAAAAAAGATTTTCGCCACTAAAAAGACAAAATCTTGCCTTGCGCCATCAATAATTGACTCTTCTGTCAGTATTATGAAGTTTGTAATGAGATTAAAGTCTTGCAGCCGAGAAAGTCATGTATTTATCTGCATTTCTGTTTCAAGTTCTAAAAGAAACTTTTTTCTCTAATTTTTAAGCTATGAAGAATTCTTTTTTTTTTGTTTCTATTGATAAATGGCCATATAATCATTCTTTGAAATACAAAGAAGTTTAAAATTCGATCAGCGTTTCACCTAAATCATCTTTTCAACTTAAAAAAAGTAAGAACTATATATCTTATTTTATCCCATAGTATGGAACTTAAAAAGTGTTCTCACCTGGTATGGTATTGCATTCATGGCATTTTCCCCACCAACCACTGACTGAATGCCGTGGTACCGTTTGGAAAAAGGAAATCTGGAACCTAAAATTAATCAATAATTTAGCTCGAGCAACTAATAACTATATAATAATGTTGTGTTTTACATTGACTATGCGAAAATAGAAGCCAGGGTGATGGACAATAGTGAACGACCCAAAGGGGAGTGCACTATTGTCCATCACCCTGGCTACTATTTTCCATAGTCAATGTAAAACACAAGTCAACATCAATATTATTATTATACTGACTGTTGACTATTTTGAAAAGTTACATTGACAAATAGTTCTTTTCTGTTTAAAATGTTTCACAGTATGAAAAGTCAATAAAAATACTGTCAAAATAAAAAAAAAATCTTAATGCTGTTATGCTGTATCAGACGACACTCTTTTCTTTGCGCAACTTCAAATTATTAGAAACTTGATTACATCAATTGCACAGGTGATCATGCAGAAAAGTACCACCCACTTGTCAGTCAGACCAAAACTCCGCCTTCCGCACTTGATGATTGATGATGATTGACGTAGGAATCAATAGTCTTCATAACAACAATGCTTACTATTGCAATAGTGCAGTAAATGTTATTTCTTTTAAAAACTATGCAAAGATAAAACTGTTTTACTATAAAAGAATATTCTTACAGGAGGTATAATAATAGCTAATAAAGGGCGTCAAGTACTTCTATATGTAGAGAGACTGTTCTTAATGATAGGACTTAATACACTGGTCAAGAAATCTGCCTGGTTTTTCTCAATGTTGTTTCGTATAATGGATACTGCAACTTAATTTTGTTTTAGCAGATAGTTTAGAAGGAATGTAGAATAAAAATATTAAGTAAATGAAAAGTAATATTTTTCACTTTTCAACTTTTAGAATTCAACCTTCTGTATTGATATTAAAATTTAGATAGCTTTATCTTCGTATCCCAAAATGACCAATGAGATATCATGTAGCAGACGACATTAGGTGTCATTATAGGTTTTACAAAATTAAGTAGGACGATCCTGAAAATACAAATTAATTGTGACATTTCTGAACGTATAAAATGACATTTTCGAATTTATTGTGACCTTCCCGAACTTGTGAAGTGTGACTTTCCTCTTGTCATATTATAAAACATAAAATACCGACGCTATATAAATAAGAGGATCTCAAGAGCCAGTTTCGCTCATCTGGACCATGGTCCATACAGACAGTCAAGTAAACCTATGTATGCAAGGGCCCATTTTGGGATTCTATAAAAGAAAAAAAATTGTATGCATTTCCCATAGGGTTCAATGTTTAAAGAAATTCTCCGTTGGTGGCAACGTTGGATGACAGATCAGCACCAAAGTAACAACACTAAGCCAGCCCCTCAAAAGAATCATTCATGAAAAGTTTGGGTTAAATCAACCCTTTGGTTCTATTTAAGAAGATCCGTGCATGCATTTATTACTATATTGTCCAATGTAATACTAAATTCCAACTCTGGGGGTTATATGGAATGTATGATTTGCAGCGAAGTAACAACATTTGACCAGCACCTCATAAATATCATTAATGTCAAGTTTAGTTTAAAACCATTTATCGGTTTCTTAATGACATTTTTGTTTTTATATTCCATATGGTTAAATTTAAACTTCTCCGCGGGCAGTTGACAAAACTTATAACACCTGGTTAATATCTCATAGGTATCATTCAGGCCAATTTTGGTTCAAAACCGTTCATCAAGAAGTTCAATATAGGAAATGTTAACGACAACGGATGGACGACGGACACAAAGTGATCGCAAAAAGTCGTTAAAATAGTGTCCTTGAACATGCAGTCATGAACAGTGATTGAAAATTTCATAAGCCTTGCAAGGTGCATAACAAGAAATTATACGGGGGTTTCTTGTTTTTGTTTTTGTTTGTTTTTTTGTTTAGTTGTTTGTTTGTTTGTTTGTTTTTTTTTGTTTTTGTTTGTTTGTTTGTTTGTTTTTTGTTTTTTTGTACTCATCTTTACGGCGGATTGATGCAATACTAATAATTGATATATGTAATGAAATGTATACATTATATTACTGTGCTTATCCAAAATGCTTTTACCTCTTTCAATTGGTATTGTGCTACCAATCTTCCAAATTGGTAATACAATTGAAGAGAAAGAAGTATAAGATTGTTGAACCAATCTTACAGTTTTACATCTCAATAGTTGCTATCGAACTGTAAAATTGGTTTAACAATTTGAAAAGTTGATACTTACCACAGGAATTCTTCTTTACTTTTTATCACTTTGTGGTTTCATTTTGTGTTTTAAATAATCAAATGATTTATTTACTTAGGGCAATTCATTTTTCAAGAAATTCATAAAAAATGTTAAAAATGCCAATCTTTTGGTTGTTCTGTCTCTTTTCAGTGCACAAATAATTTTTTGGATTGTATGGTATATTTTCATTAAAATAGTAATTCGTTTGCATCATTTTTTTGGTGGAAATTGAAAATTCAAAAAATTACCAAGGGAGATCATAAATGTGTTATAATTATCTCCCATAAAAAAATATGGCGTTTCACATTTTTGCCCAAAAAAACGATCATCATAATAGAAATTTTGATAAAAAATATAAAAATGTGCCAGATAAGATGTCACAAGATTATATTTACGTTCTTATTAGAAATAATAAAAACTGATGTAGAATATTTGCAAAATTGAAAATAAGAAATATCTCAAAGTAAGAAAAGGTTTACGCAATACATAAAGAGTTTTCTTTTATAAATCAATAATAAAGTGTTAGAAGATATCCAGAGGTGAGTATGAATTTTCCAAATTGTTCAACCAATTTTACAGTTTGATAGCAACAATTGAGTTGTAAAACTGTAAGATTGGTTCAGCAATCATTCACTTCTTTCTCTTCAATTGTGTTACCAATTTGGTAGATTGGTAGCACAATACCAGATGAAAGAGGGAAAAGCATTTTGGATAAGCACAGTAATACGACTGAATTTCTTAAAGATTTACAAGGATATTTGTAATAGTCTAATTTTTATTTAGTTATGCTAAACCTTAAAGAATCTTGATAAAAGTATACATAACTTTGACCTGTTGTCAAAAAATGAGTATCAACGTATCTCCTTAAAAGCTTAGGCTTATCTATACATGTGATAACAAGACAAAAACTTACCCCGAGTCTTGTAAATACAAACCACAAATAAAAGATAAACAGCCTTCCACATCCTGAACCGTGCCTAAAACAAATAGCAAATAGTAACCATAAGTAAAATACAAATTCAACATACTGTACCGTACCTAGAAACAAAGAGCAAAAACAAACCACATGCAAAATATAAACAACTTACCACATCCTGAACTATACCAGTAAGCAAACAGCAAGTACAGACCATAGGTAAAATACAAAGAACATCCCGTATTCTGAAGAACATAGAAACAAAGACCAAATACAAATCAACAGCTTTCCGGATTATGAACAGTGCCTAAATACAAAAGAGCAAAAACAAACCATAAGTAAAATACAAACAGTCTTCAACATTCTGAACCGTGCCAAGACACAAAGACATTGGTAGTAATTTAACAGTTTTTATAACATACAAAAATTCAAATACTAGTATTTGTTCTTATGACTTACTGCTTTTTGGCTGTTTTCTTAAATGCAAAGTATAATCTATATACCAAGTTAAAAAAATTTGCAATCAGAAAATTTTCAATCTGTAACAATGGCGTTTTATAATAATGTGAATAAAATGAATACTGACCGCTTACATTTTACCCTGATTTGAATCTTAACTTTATCCACTTAACTTTTCCCTTATACACAACATTTTTTTCACAGCTGTAAAACAAGGATAGATAAAGACGTAATTGAAAATATAAAGGATAGACAGAAAAAAGATCAAAAATGAAAATCAACTATTTTTAGAATGCAACTTCTATATTCCTGATTGATGCAGAGTCTTAAATTAAAAACAAACTTGTCATGTTATTTTTGGAACTTTATCAAAATAATTGCGGAGTGCATGGCCTGATTCTACTCCCGAATAGCATGGTTATAATAAAATATGCACATCAGGATTCAACAACTTTGATGATTTCAAACAATATACTAGTGAACTAGAACAAGAAACATTACTTTACGAATGGGAACTTGCTGTTGCAATCATTCAAATAATCTTAGCACAAGCAGTAGGAATACCAACAGGTTATATATTAGGTTACAAATTTTGTCTACGAAAAATGCTTATTCGTGTTTAAATTAACGGAATCACACACAAGGCTAATTTTTGTTTTAAATACTAAAACAAGTATCAAATTTCACATTTAAAACTGTATGCCAAGTGCAAATTGGTGAGACCACTATCATAAGAAAAGAATACAATGTATAAGCAAATCTTTAAACAGTCTTTATTACTGTAATAAACAGTACTGATTTAATTATAATAATAATTATTTACAGGGAGTCGCATCTATTGTTTCTACATGATAGTGGTCCCTTCGAATCGCTCTGGCTAGATAGTGAGCACGATTTCTTAAATTTCTCGTTTTCAAGAGCTTTGGATATAGTATCTTTAAGTTATAAAAAATAGTAGCATTCTCTTATATTCTGATGAAAAGCAAGATATATTTATTTGAACCATACAAAGCAAGTTGTTTTAAGTGATTGTTATAATGTATCGCTTTTAATTTCTTGAAAAAAAACTTGAGACAAGTGGCGTGTTAGTTACCTAATAGTATTTTATACGTTTTCTGCAAATACACCATAGTTTTATTTTTAAACTCAAGAGGGGCGCAGCCCCGAGTGGGTTTAAAAATAAAATTATGGTGTCATTTGCAGAAAACCTATAAAATATCATTAGGTAAGTGGCTTGTACCATAGTTTTACAGACTGGGCAAAGAAATACAAAATTAACTAAAAATGCTGTTTTCAAACGGAAACTACTTTTAATAAAATGATTAACAAGAACCCTTTACTGGACCCCAGATTACTGATAATACTACCCGGCCAGACGTCACGTGAGAAAAAGAGGTCAGTTTTTCTGGAATCATTTGTCCGACAAGATGTTGAGTGACCCCCCAGGACGACATTTTCTTCTCTCAGGCAGTCGATTTGTTTGAAGCGGAAACATTTATGGACGAGTTGGCATTACATGAAAGTGGATTCCACGAGAACAACACATATGACGATATGCTTCTCTCTCAAGCTGTTGAATTGGTAGAAATGAAAGCTGAACACGCTGAAAAAAGTAACTCAGAAAACTACAATATTTTAGATATGTTGACAGTGTCACAGACAGCAGTTATGTATGATGTTGCTGGAGAAGTAAATGCATCCGACCTCGGTAACTTTGACATGGATTTGGCATTAGTGAATGACGTAAAACTGAAAGATTCAAGAATGGAAAAATCGTCCCGATTTGGACCCATATTTGAAGACATGAAAATATCGCAGTTTGTAAAGGGAATGGAAAGCAAAAACACCAGAAAAAATACCAGTTGGAGTAAGACAACGTTTGACGAGTGGCGTAAATACCGACTTCAAACAACGGGGGTCAAAATCCCTGATGTGATTGAAATGACTGAATATGACGTGAACAAATGGCTTAGTCGTTTTGTGATGGAAGTAAGGAGAAAGGACGGTGCTCCTTATCCACCGAAATCATTGTATCAACTTTGTGTAGGACTTATGAGGTGCATGAGGGAAAATGGAAACCATGTAAACTTCCTTGACGAGGAAAACGCTGCATTCTATGAATTTCGTAAAGCATTGAGTGCCAAGATGTCGGAACTAACAGCACAAGGCATTGGTGCAGTTTCTAAGCAAGCAGACCCTATCACGAGAGAGAACGAAGAAAAACTTTGGCAGAAAGGTGTTTTTGGAAATGAAATGTCACAGTATTTTTCTACAATTGTAAACTCTCTGGGCTAAAAGGGCTAGATGAACACAAGAGCTTGGTTTTCGATCCGTTTGAGTTGCATGAAAGCGGCGAAACTAGATATTTATTATTTACGGACCGTACCAGCAAAACTTACAAAGGTAATTCCATTTTCTAAAATCTTCAAATTTGTTTTTTACATCACTGAGGAGTGTTTGAAAATTATTTAACAATATCTTTATTCAGAAATGCAGTTTCATCCGTAAGGTTGAAAGCATGTGCGTATAAACATAAAACATACAATATAATTTTTTGACAAATTTGGTCAGCTGCATATGCTAGCCAATTTTCCATATATTATCTTAAGAAAATAAATATTATACTAGCGCAATGCTCGCACGTGTTTGTATTCAAATCCTTGCCCCAATTTTAAAAGAAATAGAAAGAAGGAAAAATACAGTAAATAAGGTATTTTCATATTTAAAAAAATGCACAGAAAGAAGTAAATCTTCAGCTTAATGGAGGAACTAGAGGAAACCAATCAATCTATCATTTCACCTCATGTTTATGAATTAGGATATAACGTACCATTTTTGCCCTGATTTGAATCTTAACTTTATCCACTTAACTTTTCCCTTATACACAACATTTTTTTCACAGCTGTAAAACAAGGATAGATAAAGACGTAATTGAAAATATAAAGGATAGACAGAAAAAAGATCAAAAATGAAAATCAACTATTTTTAGAATGCAACTTCTATATTCCTGATTGACGCAGAGTCTTAAATTAAAAACAAACTTGTCATGTTATTTTTGGAACTTTATCAAAATAATTGCGGAGTGCATGGCCTGATTCTACTCCCGAATAGCATGGTTATAATAAAATATGCACATCAGGATTCAACAACTTTGATGATTTCAAACAATATACTAGTGAACTAGAACAAGAAACATTACTTTACGAATGGGAACTTGCTGTTGCAATCATTCAAATAATCTTAGCACAAGCAGTAGGAATACCAACAGGTTATATATTAGGTTACAAATTTTGTCTACGAAAAATGCTTATTCGTGTTTAAATTAATGAAATCACACACAAGGCTAATTTTTGTTTTAAATACTAAAACAAGTATCAAATTTCACGTTTAAAACTGTATGCCAAGCTCAAATTGGTGAGACCACTATCATAAGAAAAGAATACAATGTATAAGCAA
>MJUU01070335.1:57144-68156 GCA_002080025.1 Modiolus philippinarum
ATATTGTAAGGTTTCAAAAATAATCGGCTTTCGGGTGAGAAATGAGAAAAAATATACTATAAATACTAAGAACTATATTCGTATACCACGAGTAGTGAAGGGAAATAACTGTATACCACGAGTAGTGAAGGGAAATAACTGTGTCCTCGTATCTTTTGCTGGACAATATTTTTGTTCATTTTGGCAACACTTTTTATCAACATGTCATATGTATTCCCATGGGTACAAATTGTGCACCTTTAATTGCAGATATTTTTCTTTTCTGTTACGAACGAGACTTCACGAAAAAAATATTTTCTTTGTGTGTATCTCCATTTTTCTTTTCTGGCCGTACTCATGTTGCGTCTGTTTCTATTTTGCTTCCGATATTGCCATTGTCCTTGGATTATTCGTTTTGGATTGACGTTTCGGTTCTCACTTACTTCAATAATAACAGCAGGTATATTGACGATGTCCTTACTGTTGATAATCCCCAGTTTTTATATTATGTACACATTATTTACCCACAACAACTGAAATTAAATAAAGCTAACAATGATTCCAAATACTGCCCTTTTCTGGATCTATCATTATTGACTCCGGTAAAATAAAAACTAAAACATATGATAAACGGGATGATTTTCATTTCAGTATTACTAATTTCCCTTTTCTTGACGGCGACATTCCTCTAATGCCATCCTATGGAGTGTATATTTCTCAACTGGTACGATTCGCACGAGTTTCCTCTACTTTTGACGATTTTAATGAACGTCACCTGACCACCACAGCCAAACTTTTACAACATGGTTACAGATTTCATAAGTTGTTGAATACATTTAAGAACTTTTATAATAGATATGAACATTTGATATCTAAATATGGCGTTACTCGTAAACAGCTTATTACTAAGGACATTTCTAATCTTCGTTTTTACGGAAATGTTGTTAAAAAATGCCAGAAATTGATTAAAAATCCAGAAAAGGTGGGACGTACCTTACATTCTTTACGGATATCCACAGGACATTCTGCTTGCATCTGTTAAATTAGCTTTGAGACCTAGTGACCTGAAAATTTTGCACACACACTGGCCGCCAATGTCTACTGAAATTTATGATGATTCTTGACCAAACCCTTTGGAAGTTTTGACTTGATTTTTCTTCTGTTTTACCAGCAGACTAGGCTCCTTGAGCTTGAAGTTTCACGAACGTAATGAGTGAAACGAACAGGAATGCAACGGGCAAATCTCAAATTTTCGTTTCAGCCCTTTCGCACCTGATCAGACGTTATCATTCAATTACCTACATGTTTTTTTATACTATATTCATCTATTTTACAGCATCGGTTCCTATTTTGAACAACTGTAGCAGACGATTTCCATCTTCAGTTGGCCTTTCTCGGCTCGGCAGAATGCATATCCGGAAGTACTGTCCTGAGGAGAATTTCGTGTGTAATTTTCGAGTCGGAAACGGAATAAATCAAGTTATTTTCATTTTACTCAAATATCTGGTTGATTTCACCTGAATTTTACTGAGCTATGAAAATTCAAAGATTAATCGTATAAGTAGAGGCATTTGGGAGAGCAGTAGCAGGACATGACTTAATTATAATGGAATTGATTCCGTTTCCGACTCGAAAATTACACATGAAATTCTCTTCGGGACAGTACTTCCGGATATGCATTCTGCCTAGCCGAGAAAGGCCAACTGAAGATAAAAATCGTCTGCTACAGTTGTTCAAAATGGGAACCGATGCTGTAAAATAAATGAATATAGTATAAAAACATGTAGGTAATTGAATGATAACGTATGATCAGGCGCGAAAGGGCTGAAACGAAAATTTGAGATTTGCCCGTTGCATTCCTGTTCGTTTCACTCACTACGTTCGTGAAACTTCATTGTTTGGGGCTTCATATTTGACTTGTATTGATATATTGATAAAATTTCCGACTCCTGTGGTTTATATTAAAATTACTAGGTCATTGTTTACTGTGATAAAGCACTAATTTTGTTAGAATTAAAATGTATTCAGGGTTTAAGTTGTGTTTTGTTAGCCAACCTTACGACACTTTTTGAAAAGGGCTATATGACTAGCACTCGGATATACAGAAAAGGTATAACTACCCTATATACGTCAAATAATAAAATGTTGTAGGCAAGTGGTTACAAAATGTATAGGCTGGTCGTTAATTTAGTAGAATACTTAGATATCATTTTGTCACAATAATCCCGCTTATTAAAAGTGTACCGTTTATCTCTGTAACGTTAGATCAATTGTTCTGGTGAGAAAAAGAACAAGAATCCATAACAATAACTTTTACATGTTGTAATAAGTGCCTAGCTATGGTTTGGGTCTTTTCCGGGCTTGTTGAAAAATGCATTCGCAAATGTTGTGCCACTATTTCTGATTGACTGATTGATATGGGATTTTACGTCACTTTCAGTAATATTTCAGCTATTTCATGACACGTCAGTTGTATTGGTGGAGGAAGCCGGAGAGAACCACCGAACTACCTTGGGCAGGTAACTGACATACCTTGTCACTTACGATTGTTAATCGAGTGCACCTTTTTGTAATGTATAAAGTGAGGCAGGAACTCAAAACACAGTGGTGATAGACTTAGGTGGTTGTATAAGTAGTAGAACTACCTTAACCACTCGGCCGACAATTAGTATGAGGAATGATCAATATGTGATTAACTTTATTCATAGAAACCTTAGTTTCTGTAGATTGCCATTTCGAAAACTGGTCTTTTTTTCAGTGTAGATAAATCAATACATCTTTTAATTGAAATGAGTGGTAATGCAAATCCACAAAGCAACCAAGAACTTAGTTATGCCTCAGGGTGGGTGCAACAGTTTTCTCAATAACGAGATAATCTAGAAGATCAGTTTTTGGAGCATCGTCAAAATACTGACTACTAGGTCTGTGGATAAACTGAAGGACTAACAGTCAATATTAAAGGTATTTGCCCAGGTAAGTGGCGGATCGAGGGGCACCCACTTAGAAATTGACGATTTTTTAAGTTCATTGTCACCAATCAATACTGTGCAAGAAAACAAATTTAAGAAAACGATAAGAATGCGTAGATTTGCGTCAATTACCATAAAGCTTCAGAATGCCTGCCGAAATGTACCCCCAATCCTTACGCAAATCTCTGGATACGCCACTGCAGGCATGCAAAGGCGAAGCAGATACTCATTGTTTTATTAGAGGATGGAGGACGATCATGAAATCTGGCATATTTTGTATTTTGGAAGTTTAGGAAGTTATCTCCCCTAGGGAGCCCAGTACCTTTTCCAAGATAGCCACTATCGGGAGAGGTGTAGATCAACATTTAATGACATGGAAAAAGCATAAATTCAAGGATCTCAACTGAAACTACAATTTGTACAGACTATATTCTTGATACTGCTTTGAAAGTCCTGTCCGCCATTTCTGCATTAAATACAAATATATTACATGTATCACATAAAGATATATAAGACTGTCTTAGGCCATTTCCAAAGTTACAAATACAGTGTCCAAAGTTACAAATACAGACTATGAAGATTCTCTTTTAGTTTTTGGTGTGTACTCGTTTTGATTCCCTTGTCTAAATGTGGACCCATAGATTTTCTCTTATATCTAAAATATCATTTTAATAATTTAAAATTTTGGAAAAATTATATCTATAAATATTTTATTTTCATTTCATTATGATTGAATAATATCTAAAACATATTTACTTTTGCAGCAGTTTTTTTCACGAAAATATATTTCATAAAAAATCGTTTCAAACTTGACATTCAGTGGCTATATTTTGAGACTCGTTTTAATTACCAGAATAACCTTTCAGCTACTAATTAGTGCAAAAAGCAAACAAAATAATTTAAGTAAGTCTAATTTATCATCATACTTCCACGTTCTAGTGAAATAAAAATAATTTTGTCATCATTTTATCAACACCAATGGGTCAAGTGAGAGTGACCAACTGGTGCGCACTTATTTCTAACTTGGTTTCTAAAAAGTGTCTTATTAGTGATAGTACTTTTATTTATTTATCTCAATCATAAATTTTATTGGCGACATTATTTTTCAAATTACTTAAATAAATTAACAAGACGTATTCAATCTTAAAACCATCACTAACTTCTTCCGCGATAAGTGAGTAATTAAGATTCGATCATGTCTTATCCCGATTTCCCGTCATTAAAATGAGCAAATCCCGAAATCCCGGACAATATTTGCGAAACGTCCCGATCCCGGAAGATTGTATTTAAGGAACCAAATTTTGCCAATCCCGATAAATTTTACCCTAAAATCCCGATTTCCCGGGCCTAAAAAACCGCTTTCCCGTGTCCCTATGGCATTTTCATCCCGAATTCTCGGTCTTAAAAAGGGGCCATCCCTATTTCCCGGAGCTAAAATTGGACAATCCCGGCGTCCTGAAAATGGTCTAGCCCCCTCTCAATACTGATCTTCAAGAAATGATCTATCAGGAACTGATATAGACCAGAGAAAATTAAACGAATTTGTGACCTAAATGTATAACCTGTAGTTTGACGGCTAGTTAAAATCAAAAAGAAATTAAATATGAGATATAAATACGGTGTATAACCTACGTCAGACCACGTGGTTTTGGCGGATAAGGTACATCCAAAAAGGTAAGAAAAATGTCCGCCTGGAGGTTGAAAATGTGCCTGTTCTCTGGCCATTCTTAATCAAATTTAACGAGATCATAGCAGACGGACCCCGTGAAAACAAGAGGATTAAATATATCTATATGGCTTTACAAAAGCATTCTTGATTTTATACAAACACTTCGACAAAGTTTCTCTGTTTGTTATGATAAGGAACACTCCAAAGTTGTTACACAGACCAATACCATCGATATACGGCCACTCAGACAATAAATCAAAGCTCCGATGGAGCTGAATCTCGAAGCCCTGAAAATCTTCATGTGGCAAAACTTCGTAGTCATCCAAAGAACTGCTACATATGTAGCCAATAATGCAGACGCTGCAAACCTCCAACAAGATCTGGACAACCTTGCTGAATGGGAAACAAAGTGGCTGATGAAATTCCATCCGGAGAAATGCAACATTTTAACTACATCCAAGAAAAGGAGAAGCATCCAACGTGACTACACACTTCACGGACATATCCTGGAACGAGTCTCATCAGCGAAGTACCTTGGCGTGACAATTACTTCAGATCTAAAGTGGGGTGAACATATCGGCAATATATGTACAAAGGCCAACAGAACCATCGGATTCCTGAAGAGAAACATCAACATCGGAAGTAAGAGCATCAAGGAAAAGGCATATATGTCACTTGTCAGACTGACACTCGAGTATGCCTCTACTGTCTGGGATCCCTACCAACAAAATGATATCCACAGACTAGAGATGGTTCAAAGAAAAGCGGCAAGAAATGTGACAAACAGATATCACAACACATCATCCGTCAGTGATATGCTAAATGATTTAGAATGGCCAACATTGGAAGAACGTAGGAAAACAAGCAGACTGGCAATGCTGTACAAAATCAATAACAGCAAAGTTGATATTGATGCAGCTGATAAACTATTACCAATGTTAAGACCATCACGAACCAACAACCAGATGGCAATGCAAATACCATCATGCAGAACAGTTGCCAGAAAGGAGTCATTCTACCCAAGGACGATCAGAGAGTGGAACATCTTGCCAGATTGTGCTGTGTCTGCCGAGAGCCTTGAATCCTTCAAGACTCTCCTCAGACACAGTGTGTAGATAGTAAATCAGCCACGGAACCGGGGCTCTGTATGGATCTTGTTTTGACTGGGTTGTGAACTAAATTGTGGGGGTTAGGGACCAGAAGGAGCCGCGTTCCCGTTGCTGATGTGTCTTTTTATCCGCGCACTTGTAAATAATTTGCACCTATTGGTCTCGCGGCGGCGCAATCAACTAAAGTGATAGAATAGTCAATCTGATGACTGTGATCACGAGTCGGTAGAAGTAGAAGTAGAAGTACATACGTCTGCATGCATTAAGTTATTCCGTAATACGTGAAAATAATCGGGTAGTGTGATTTCGCATGTTGATTTCATTACTATAAATTTATGCAGTACACTGTCACAGGTAAACAAATGTTATTTTCATCTCGCAAATTACTGCGCGACAAGTTCGTTGATCCGAGACGCAATATAAAAAAACGAGTAATTTGATAAACATGCATATTGTTTATTGAAACAACACTGAATTCAACCCAAGAAAATGAAGAAACATAACTTAAATACACAATGTATACGATTTTGAAAGAAACTTGCGCACTATATTTTATCGGAAGCACGAAGATCATCTTTTAGAGCTGTTAATAGGCTTGAAGCCTCATGCGGGGCACGTAATTTTTTCTTGCCATATCAATATCTCTCCAGCCAGTTCATGGCTTCGAGATAAAAAGAGGTTGTATGTAGTGATGTCAATGAAAAGAGTTGTCCTCAAAGTCTGAGTGACTATTTTTTTTATGTTTATAGTCAAATATCACTGAAAATAGAAAATCGCGAAATTGGTAAGGTACACTCCGAATTTTGATCGAGGTATGGTACACTGCACTTTTTCTCGGTATATCTGAATCTACTTTTTCTACATTCAACACTCTCTTATTCAAATATTGATGTAAATTATGTATTTTCTTTTCTTGTTCGCAGACAATGAAAATTATCAGTGGCGACAAAGAGTAATTATTTAACGTATGAGTGTCCCGGAGCAACTTAGTGGTGTGCAGTAACGATATATATCGAGTAAACGAGTGTACATTTCACAGCGGATCGTTACTGTAGAGCGTGTAGTTTTTACAGTGATTTATTAACACCACAACATTATTGAAAAATATATGAAGTGTCAGTGTCCCAAATTAAAGCGCGCATTTTCATCTAGATTCACGTCTTTCCGATTTTGACTATACTGATTTTGAAATTTTCCTAGATTTACTCACTTACATTGTGACGGGTGCTGTCACCAGAGCAAGACATGATTACCTAATGTCACTTCCAGTTTCACAGGAGTTCACACTGTGCGTGCCTTGGTTTTGAATATCGTGTTTTTTATGTCTGTGCTTTGTAGCTGTCTAACGTCATTGTTTTCTTTGTTCTCGTTTTGGCAATATCTTTGGACTTCGATTTTTGTAAATACCATTCTTATGTTCCTTCGATATTTCATTAGATACACGACTGTCAAACAAGACATTTCAATGTTGAAACGACGATAAGATTGCTGAGAATATTTGTCACTAAATGTGTACAGACGAGTGCAAGGTAAATTAGATTTCGTGCGATCCAACATATTTTTAAGACATGTTTTTAGACATGACGGGTGCCACTTGTGGAGCAGTTCATGTGTACCTTTACGGAACACAATATATGTTTTACTAGCTTTGTGAAAGATGCTTATCCTGATGACATTATATTCCTGTAATTTTTAAGTTTTTTTTTTCTTTTGATACTTATGTTTTGTATTCTGTTTGATTCGTCTTTGTCATGTATGTGGTCTCTCTTTGTACAATCCTTGTATTGCTCTATATTGTGGATTCATGATTATTGATTCTTGCTTCGATATGCAGAAAATATAGTTGAAAATAAAAGAAAGCTACTCCCCTTCCATTGAACATGTGATTTTTTTTTTGCATTCCAGGGCTTGAGCTGATGGAGAAATCAGTATTCTCCCCATCAGCAACAAGGTCACTTCGCTATATTTTAGTATTATTTCAGTCATTTCATTTTGTAATCAAAGCTCCGATGGAGCTGAAACTCGAAAGCCCTGAAAATCTACACGTGGCAAAACTTCGTAGTTATCCAAAGAACTGCTGCATACGTCTTCGTGTATTAAGTTATTCTGTAATACATGAAAACAATCGGATTGTGTGATTTCGTATGCATGCCGATTTCATTGCTATATATATATGCAATACACATGTCACAGGTAAACAAATGTTATTTTCATCGTTGACAAATTACTGCGCGGCAGGCGCGTTTATCAGAGATGCAATGTTAAAAAACGAATAATTTGATAAACATGCATATTGTTTTCAATTAAATATAACAACACCATATTCAACCCAAGAAAATGAAGAAATATAACTTAAATACACAATGTATATGATTTTGAAAGAAACTTGCGCACTATATTTCATCGGAAGCACTTTTAGAGCTGTTAATAGGCTTGAAGCCTCACGTGATTTTTTCTTGTCTTTCGAGTAAAAAAGGGTCATCGTAAAAATAGCACATTCTTATACTAAAGTATGACTGTAAAAATAAAAAAAGGCTGTAACAGATTACTGTCCACGATATCTTCTGATATAGTTGGAGACTTTCTGGTGTTTGTTAAGACTTTCCATAGTTGTTTACTTGAATTTTTCTGAGAATAAAATTGAATTAATCGGAAGCTTATTATTTTGCTTTGCCATATCAAGAAATAACGATTTCCTTGTATATAAAGAATCACCAAAACGACACATCTTTTAGAATACCCTCTTCTCCACGTTTTGCTTCGGTGTTCGGTTTTAGATGCACCAACCATGTTTTATTGGTTCGTCAATCGATTTAAAAAAATTATAATAAACTTTAGAAATTTGTAAAAACCTACGTTAAAAATGAAATTTTGATATATAAACATATTCTTTCGTAGTCCTGTTTAGCTTAATCAAACCAAATAGTTTGGCACTATTAAATTAGTATTTATTGTTGACGTATAAGCAGAATGGAGAAATAGCAAGGTCTAGGTTCGTCATGTATAATTGATCTAAATCGACAAAGCCATAGGTGTCTAACTATTGCATTCCAAGTTAATTTTATGATCTACAGCTACATGTACATTTAACAAGATAACACTACCCTGACGTACGCCTTTATTTTAATTATTTTTTTCTTTTAATTTCAAAGACAAAACCTCCTTGACTTATACCATTATTTACACAAAATACCTTAAAATGATTTTTTTTCTTGATTTCGATATGTCTTGACATATATTTTACTAAATTCTGATAGAAATAGACGGGATGCAAGTTCAAGAAATTCATATTTAAAGTGATATTAAAAGTTTGTTAGTTGCTTAAGGATCGTAGAAAACAATTTTTTTGCCAGAATCCAGACACGAAAGACACAAAGTCTTAGAAGAAATAACTATATAAACATTGAAATACTGGAAAATGTGTTTTAAAACGACGAAGATTCCCGGATTAAGATATTTTTATGTACACTACTTTGCACACAGTGGAAACTTTTTATGAACGAAAAATTCAAATGCTGTACATAATTCTTTAATTCAAATGCTGTACTTAAGTTGTTTGCAGTTCATGGTTTAAATAGCCACTATATTCAATTTGATCCCAGCATTGCTCTTTGAGAATTTTGTATTTAAAATGTTTAAATGACTGACGCAGTTCTTTCGAATACTGACAAACAGTGCTAAAGATTTCACCGGGGCAGAAACTTTGAAAATTGGGTTTAAGGATCGTTAAGCGGACTACGTTATTGCTCTGAATCCGAAAGACATATTAGCACAGAGGACAACGATGTGGAAGACCTCATGAGCGAAATGCCTTCAGAACCTCGCTGCACAGTTGTCGACAACTACAATCTGGAGAACTGCATTTCTGTGGGCACAGTTGCCATTATTAAACGAAATCTATTATAAACAATTTTACTCTGGTCATATATCTTTCCTTTTTTGGATTTGATTGCTAAAAATATAAAGGACTATATCTTTTTGCCACCATGTATAGTTTACCAAGTATGTATTATACAGCGGCAGTAGAATACCGAAGAAACAATGGAAGTGATGATTAAAAAAAATCCTAAGACATGGCAAAAACGGAGAAAAACAGACAAAACAAGGACGAGAGACAGCCACAAGGCACGGAAATAAAAAGATGACATTAAGAACTAAAGCACTCATAGTGTGAACTCGGGAAACCAGGGGTGACATCAGGTGCTCTGGAAGGGTAAATATGTCCTGCCCCGTTGGCGACACCCGTCACACTATAAGTGAGGCATATATAGTTTTGAAATATCTGCTTGGTAGCGGATTGGTTAATATCATTTGCTAACCCTGAGATAAAACCAA
Organism: Modiolus philippinarum; assembly: GCA_002080025.1. NCBI lineage: Eukaryota > Metazoa > Mollusca > Bivalvia > Mytilida > Modiolidae > Modiolus > Modiolus philippinarum. Next base: position 67,206 of record MJUU01070335.1, read on the forward strand.
TTGAAATCCATGGCACATGTAACTTCTCTAACCCTTAACAGTTCTAAGCATCATATTCACACCCACACCCTAGGGCTTGCACATGGCACATGGCACATGTTACTTCTCTTAAATCAAAAATTCTACAATAATCCACGTGGCATATAAGTAGTACACACTTAGCATAATTTGGTCTACTCAATATGAATGTTATATTCCAAGCTGTTATACATAAAAATTAATGTCATCTTTAAATACTAACTACTGAGATTTGATTTGACCTGATTTGACCTGATGATATTATGAATTATGGTTAAGCAATATTTATATATATATATATATATATATATATTGTATTAAAATTTATCAGTATGTGTATTGATGTGTAATCACCAACTCAGTTTTGTTTGCCATGTTATGTATTGTATGTTTGTATTTGCCTCTTGTTACAGTGTACACTGTCAGAGAGTTCAATAAAAATCTTGAAATCTTGAAAATCTAACCCTTAAAAGTTCTAAGCATCGTATTCACACCCACACCCTAGGGCTTGCAGATGGCACATGTTACTTTTCTAACCCTTAATAGTACAGTCCGAAAAGTCCATGAGTGAACTTATCTCCCTTTTAAACGTGCTTATGAGGTGGGCATCTACTTCATCAGCCATATTTTAGAAACACGCCGTCTGTTGATGATGCATAGTACCGTCTGAATATTAAGCTTGTTCGGGTATATAAATCACAAAGGAACGATGCATTTAGTAAAACAAAACATTTACAATTTAAAAGTTAACAAGTGGTCCGCTTTTGCACGTCAAAATGTTTATAGTCGATGTCAAATGTCTTCACTGCGACCACACAAAAATTAACCTGGCGACAATAAAATACTATTAAAAGGCAAAAAATTTCCAGGGCGGACACAATTTCTGTATTAAAAGATAGCCAAAGGAGTAATCTTGAAGGGGAAATATGAAAT
>MJUU01070336.1:16606-50529 GCA_002080025.1 Modiolus philippinarum
GGGGGGGGTCGCCTGCTTTATCTCTCGCCCTTTGAATTTCGGCTCTTGACAAGTCTGTTCGGTAAATTTGTTATCACCCTAATTCAAGGTACCATGACAGTTGTCAGACTGGCGTGTACCTACATATATGTAAAACAGACCCAAACCCCTATGTGGCCACTAAAATGTTATGATTTAGTTAAGAGAAATAAACGATGAGGGATATGGAGTGAATGCAAATTAGACAAGATCTCTACAAATAAATGGCAAAATAAAGAAATTGAAGATCACTTTAATTGTTCTTCATCTTGAAGTCACCAATAAGAATGAATAAGAGGTAATTAACGACGACAAATGTAAGATACTCCTGGATGTAATAGTATACCTAACATATTGAAGATGTCTATTACAGTTGACAAGAAAACAACTTAAAACAAAACCATATCATACATTAATCAAGCTCCTCAAAAGTGCAAGTAATGCAATGATCAAATGGGTAGTAAATGACAGTCACATACCCCTAAAACGCATCAATACATAAATGAAATGAAGAGCAACAATAAAAGCGTTGTTTCATTGCTTGGTTTTACCATGTATTTGTAGAACCTTTATTTCATTTGCATTTACTCCATATCCCTTCATTGCTTTTTACTGAATGTCAAACATGCGAAGTAAAGGTACATGTAATCTGATACATGTGATTCTGGAATTAATCTTACAGATGGGTACAGAAGCAGTGTTTTAAACAGGTTGGGAATTTATCCAATTGGGATAAACAGTTTATCCCAGTTGAGATAATGAGAAACCTCGGTCGGTTATCTCCCTGTACCAAGTTGGTTCTGTATGGTTCAAAGTGGAAATATTCTTAATTAGCATTTCACAAGATTATTTTTATATTTGAATAAAATTTATTTCCACTTTAACCATAATTATATAACTAACTTTTGACAGGGAGATAACCGACCGAGGTTTCTCATTGGTTATTTTTTGTGTGGATTTTTTACTCTATCTAAATGGTACGTAAAGAAACAAAACGCATGATAAACTCCATGATTTCAGTCAGCTAATGACATATTGTAATTTTCTAAAAGGAGCAAATACATTTTAACCTAGAATAATACAATATGTAATTTCGTCAAATTTGAAATTGCACTTATTGTAAATAACAAAATACCGAAGTAACTGTTAATTTATTTTCTGCATATGCGCATTTCGACAACTTATGTCTCATCAGTGCAGATCAAACCAAAACATTTGTAAGTCCATAAATAAAAAAAACGCGTTAAAGCTGTTAGAGAACAATTAATCAAAAGAATCTAAACAGAACAGCCAAAGCTAAAGGACAGAGCTATGCATGAGATAGATACTTCTTAGTTTTAAACAAAATTTTTGCAAAATTTAGACATTGTAAGTTTAAAAAACAATCAGTTTTCGGGTCAGCATCGAAGTACTGACTACTGGGTTGGTGAATACCCTCGGAGACTAACAGTCCACTAGCAGAGGCATCGGCCCAGTGGTAATAAATAACAAAATACGGAAGATGCTGTTAATTTCTGCATATGCGCATTTCGACAACTTATGTCTTATCAATGCAGATCAAACCAAAATATTTGGAAGTCCATTAACAAAAAAACGCGTTAAAGCTGATAGAGAACAATTAACCAAAATGATCTAAATAGAAAAGCTAAGGAGAGAGCTATGCATGAGGGAGATACTCCTTAGTTTTAAACAATTTTTTTTTGTAAATGATTAAATGAAGAAAAAAGAAGTCTATAAATATGTATTTTGAATAAAGCTGATGATAAGTTTGTCAAAACAGTTAAAGCTTTTGTACTTTCAAACACTATGGTTTGTCACTATATCCATGGTCAAGCAAAAAAAAATCATGAAGAAATTAAGTCATGTGCAATTGACAATTTCTCCATACTACATTTATTTAATCGGCAAAAACTATCTTGCTTAAACTATCACGTGTTTTTGCTGGATGTAGACAGAATTGTCTTGAAAAAAGCAGCAGAGAATAATTGCAAACTCTTTGAAGCTTTAGTATCCCCAAATCAAAGCGACTAGTTGTTTTCAATTATAAACTGATCAGTAACATTCTTATGGCAGCAAAATAGGCTGTCTAGAAGCTATATTCCTATAGATTCACAATTTTGAAAGGTGATGATGCGCAATTAAACTTGTAAATTATGTCTGACAAATAACTAGTCATTGATCCCAATTGGGAGATAACCATTTTTTCTAATTGGGATAAGTCATCCCAATATGGATATATTATCCTAATTGTATTTATTCCCAACCTGTTAAAATGTACTAATAGTGGACTTGAAGTATTGAAAATGCTTCTTAGCATCTATGATTTTGTACCTTTAAACTACACAAAGAAATAATATCAAATATCGTGTATTCATGGTCGTCTTCAAATCTCATATATATATTGATATGAAGCAAGAGAGTAAGATAGTAAGAAGTATTGCTCAAATGGCGGTAAACAGGATATTTTCCGTGCATGTTTTTACTGAAAGACAATTCTCTGGTTTACTCAAAACAAGCAACGTATTTAGTATTATCATAACTCCTATTTTGATGGTCTGACTGTGACTCTGTTCAGAATCGAACAAAAAGATTTAAAACAGTCAATCAATTTAAAATGTAAAAGCAGTTATTCCAAAACTCAGTAGTCAGTACTCTGGCGCTCTTCCAAAACGGATTTCATTTGGAAACATGACAGTTTCTGTTTCCACGTAGTAGCTCAGGCAAAGATTATCAATACAAAAAATCTAATATTAATTCATTCCGTGTATGGTGCTCGGTAGATGTCCTTGGTACTGGATTTGGCCTCCTATTTCGATATTTTTGGAAATGAGTACTTCTTTTTCGACTACTTTTGGATTATGGCTTTCCATATTATTTTTATTTTAATGCTGCTGATGAGAGGTTACTCCTTGAAACACGTGTAGAGCATAGTGAAATTTTACTGTTTTTATGCAACTTCGGTATTTTTTTGTATTTTAAACTATTGGGCCGATGCCACTGCAGGTGGACCAGAGGTCCCCGAGGGTATTCACAAGCCCAATAGTCAGACTTGTCTGACATGAACATTTTACCTTGCATGTTATAGAAATTTGTAGTTTTTATCAAAATTCTAACCCCTTAAAAATACTGAGGCTTCATTCCGTGTATTGCACTCGGTAGATGTCCTTGGTACTGGATTTGGCCTCCTATTTCGATATTTTTTGGAAATGAGTATTTCTTATTTGACTACTTTTGGATTATGGCTTTCCATATTATTTGATTTTAATGCTGCTGATGAGAAGTTACTCCTTGAAACTAGTGTACAGCATAATGAAATTTTACTGTTTTTATGCAACTTCGGTATTTTTTTTGTATTAAGACATGAACAAAGATGTTGAGCATATGATATATATATATATATATAGTATAAATTGCAATAGTTCCTATTAATGGTAGACGAGATTCCAACCAAAATATTATGATTAGGTTTGTCTAGGGATATACAAATGATATATTTAGTTTTAACAAAAATAGCCTGAATGACGTCGTTTGCTGTATTATTACCTGGGGAACCTCTGTCTGTTCGGGAACATCATATTCATAGTAAAGGGAAGATCTGGCGGTACAGGAAGTGACCCGAGGGCAACGGAAATACAACGTAAAGAAAAATGGCGAATTTAGAAAAGAGAATACGTTGTACTGCCTGGGGGAAAGACCATTACCATTACAATTGATTCTAATTTCAGGAAATTCGTTTGCACTACAAAACGGACATAAATTCACAACACGAGATCAAGACAATGATATTTGGGGAAAGAACTGTGCAAATAATCGAAAAGCAGGAGGATGGTTTGATAAATGTGGATCAACAAATCTGAACGGACCAATTAAAGAAGGATTACATTCTTGGGGATCGATGTACTGGAATCATTGGAGGGGAGCAAATAGCCTCAACACGTCACTGATGATGCTGAAATGATTTTTAGAGGTCATAACTATTTTTTTTAGGAAACAGTCATTTGTAATGATTTTTTTTAATATTTTCTTTCAAAATGGTAAAAGACATTTTCAAAACTCACTGACACAAATCTAACAACGCATAAGATTTTGTTATGCAAGAAAAATCGTGATAATATCCTGTTATGAATGATGATATCGAGATCACTGCTTCGAAATGCAAGTACCAACATTATCATTTTATTCCACTATATAATTATAACTTGACTAATAACGAATTTTCATTGGCCAAGACTGGCACACGTGACTGTGAACAAAACATCGTATCTCCCGCTGAACGTCGTGTCCAAATATCAAATTCCCCTCATTCGAAATTCTCTAGATGTTACAAGAGTTATCATAGTAAAGAGGTATTCCGAGTTAACATGGTTAAGGAACAGCTCACCGTCGCCTAGCCGAGGGTTTTTACTGAATAATAAGGTCTCAACAACAGTTTTAATTATTTTCATTTGTGTTGTTTTGTCAATTTCAAAAATCAATAAAACAAATTTATTTCAGCAACGACAATGCCTTTTCTTTCTGTAGTGGACTTTTAGTTCTTGGGTCCTTATTACGCTATTATATTTTCACCGATCGATGTCATAGATGCAGCGGCTTTCGAATACAGAAGGATGCAGACGGAGTTTCAAGTAAAAAGGATTCAAAACGAGTTTTTGCTAGTTTTTTTTTGTCAATTTTGCCTGAATTCTTCAAGATCATGAAAAAAAATTCAGATGAGATGGCGGGGAGGCAGAACCACTTCTCGATACAACCTTCAATGATTTATACATATTAAACTTATAGCAGTGGAATAAAATATTTATTTCCCATGTATATGGGAGATATGAAGATTTGTTTACCCTTGGGAAATCATATTTCCCCCAGGCAATGCCTTCGGGAAATATGATTCCCTCGGGTAAACAAAACTTCATATCTCCCACATGCATGGGAAATAAATGTATAATATTACCCGTAAAGTACCTTTGTTTTTTTTAAATCGGAGAACGTAGTTTAAAGACCATTTAAATTCAGATGTTTTCTTATTTTTGTTTTTATTTTGGCTTTGCCAAATTCAGGTGGTTAACCACTCTACCGACTGTTGTATTTTTGCATTATATAACCACCTCGCAACACTTATTTTGTAATGTTTACACTTTTGCCTTGATATGTTCTTTTGACACTAAAACAGTAACATTTTGTATGATATTATAGGTTTTGAGAATCGTAATTAGTAATGATATCAGGCAATGAGTTGTTGGATGTCTTATGAGTGATGTGACTTAAGGACAAAGTAAAATGGCCTCCTCAGAAAATGACTCTCGGGGGTTGAATACTTACTATAATTAATTTATTATTTTTGACCATGAAAAAGTCCAACAAATCACAGAATTAATGCATTTATTAATATACAGATAGTCTAATGTCAAACTTCACATGCATCAATGTGAGCAAAATTGAAAAAAAAGAAATTGGTGAAGTAGCTCCCCTCCCAACGTTTTTTGGCAAAAATTTCAAGGTGCTTTACCCAAAAACGACTTTCTCAGTTGAACCAAAAATTGAAACCTGGGCTGAGATTAGAGTAAAAACAATTTTGAAGGCGTTATATATTTTTGTTAACCTGGAAATGACTAAATTCGGAAGTTTTTTAGAGCATCATTCCAGAATAACTTGAACCTCTGAAACCAAAATCTAATTTACCTGAGTTTTGTTAAAAACAACTTACAGACCAAATTTGAAAACTGTCTGTAATTTTCTTCAGACGCGTTTGGTCGGAAACCTCAAAATTTGCAAAATTTTTCAAAGTTTCAAGGGGCATAACACTTGAAACACTTGAAGCTTTCAAACAGAAATTTAACCTGGTCTGAATTTGTTTGCAACATCACTTTGCTCTTAAAAAGGAAATCAAACTTGGCCATGGCGTGTAGTTAACAACTTGCTTATCAAGTTTATAGATAGTACATGTATATTTTTTATCGAACTTGCATGAGTTTTGTAGTTAACAACTTAGTTACCAAGTTTGAAGTCTCCTCAAAAAAGCAAGCGGAATTATCCCAAAAGAGAGAAAAGAAAATTGTTCAAACAGTTACAGAGGAGCACCTCTATAAATACATTTCCTATAATATGATCATATATTTCCAGTTGGTGGCTATTTTGGATGAAGTACAAATTTTTTTTTTTAAGCTAATCACGAAAGGACTTTAGAGGCCAAATTTGTTTCCAATTGGCTTAGTAAATTCAGAAAATTTCTAAGAATGTATTTTCAATATGGTCAGATGTTGAATTATGTTGCTCACTTGCGACAATCTTGGATAAGGTAAGAACATAAATATAACATATTTTGAAGTTGACCATTTCAGAATCATTGTGACCATGTTTCTAACTGGCTCAATAGTTTCAGACGATAAGATTTTTGTATGTATTTCCCATTAGGTCCTATAATTAATTGAGCTACCAGCTGGTTGCCATCTCGGATAAAGTACGAATATAAAAATCACACACTTTGAAGGGGACCACCAAGGGCTATTGCAACAAAGTTTAATTCCGATTGGCTAAGTTATTTTGGATTTTGAATGCATTTCCTATAGAGTTATATGCTACAAATGTTACCTGCTGGCGGCCAATTTAGATGAGGCGCGAAAATAAATAAAAAAAACTTTAGAGGGAAACATTGGCTCAGCGGTTTCAGAGAATATATTTGAATGAAAAAGTGACGACGGACAGACGGACACCAGTGACGGAAAATGGTCGTCCTGGCTATAGCAGGGTTAGCTAAAAACGATACTAATTTTCCAACACAATTTTTATAGCTAGTACTAGTATGATAGGATTTTCTGGTGTCCCAGCTATCTTTTTAAGCACTGTTATTAAAATATGCGAAAAGGTTCAGTCAGAAAACACTAGTATTTAAAAAAATGATATTCTTAATTGTTGCATTATATTGAAACCCCTTTCAAAATAATATTCGTCGCTTGGAAGTTTACTTTGTCCTTTAGTCAAATCACTCATAAAACATCCCACAACTCATAACCTGATATCATCGCTCATTCACAAAATCTGTAATTTCAGATAAAATATTACCTTTTTTAGTGTAAAAGGAACATATAAAGGCAAACGTGTAAATATTACACGCTTTTGAAAACAAACGTACTTTACGGGTAATATGATGATAAATGTTGGTACTTGCATTTCGAAGCGGTGACCTCGATAACATCACTCATAACAAGATACAATCTCAATTTTTCTTTCATAGCAAAATGTTATGGGCTGTGAGATTGATGCCTGTGAAAATGTACAACTCATGTGTATATGCGTAAATTTTTAGAATAAAAGCTTATACTTGCATTAATTGGCAATTGAAAAAATGCAAATAGGATGCTTTTAATTTTCATAACAATATGCATAATAACACTTGTACTATTATTGTTACCACTGGGTCGATGCCACAGTTGGTGGACTGTTAGTCCCCGAAGGTATTCACCAGCCCAGTAGTCAGTACTTCGATGCTGACCCGAAAGCCGATTCAATTTGAAACTTTACAATATCTAAATATTTGTTAATTTTGGTGAAAAGTAAGGAATATCTTCCTCATGCAAAGCTCTGTCCTTAGCTGATTTTGGCTTTACATTTAGATCATATTGCTTATTTGTTCTCTATCAGTTTTTTCTCATCTTTGAGTTTATGGTCTTCCAAACATTTAGATTTTATCTGCATTGAAGAGACATAAGTTGTCGAAATGCGCACGTGTAGAAATTAAATTCACTGTAACTTCGGTGTTTAGTTATTTGAATGGTAGCGTTTCGGATACAGTAAAATTTAGATAATTTCATAAGAAAGATTAATGATTTTTGATATTTTTGTTATTTTGATTCCTCTTCTGAAGTATATGTTCGTCAGACATGTTTCACATGGACTGTTTCCAATTTACATTAATGTAAAATGTACATGCTTTAAAATCTTTTTTAATCCTTTTTCATCCCTTAAGAAATGCTATGGCCGTCACCATGATATCATTGACAGATATAACGTGTCAGTGTTCCAAATGAAAGGGGACATTTTGAGCTACATTCACGTCTTCCCGGATTTGACTACCGATTTTGACATTTTCCTAGATTGACTCACTTACAGTGTGACGAGTGCTGTTAAAAAAAAGACATTCTTACAGTTCTGGAGCACCTGATGTCACCCTCAGTTTCACTGGAGTTCACTCTTTGAGTGCCTTTGTTTTGAATGTTGTGATTTCTACTCCTGTCCTTTGTATCTGTCTAAGGTCATTGTTAACTGTGTCTAACGTCATGGTTTTCTGTGTGTTTTGGCCATGTCTTTGGACTTCATTCCACTACTTTGTTCCTGCGGTGTTTTACATATTAAAGTCGTTAAAGTGAAGTTTGAGTAAATATTTTGCGTGACTATTTCAATGTAATTTGACCTTGATCTCTTTAAGTTGTCATCAATGATGAATTCTTGTAATTATCAATTTTATATAATATGTAAATCTTTTCCGAGTGTTGTTCAGGTTGCCAGGTTGCCAGGTTGTATACATTAATTTATGGTTATTAGTTTCTCAGTCATATCAATTGACTGGGCCCTAATTTCTCAATACGGACTAACAGGTTTTGATTGTATTCAAATACAGTGTTTCTTTTTTCAAAATATTCCAAGTGTTAACTGTAACTATAATAAATTTGAAATTTGAAAAATTGAAACTTATATTTTAGTATTTGGTGATTTTTATGCAATTGTTGTTGTTGATAAAGTATGTGAGAACCGATTGTCGGTCTAAAAACGATCGAATATACCAAGGACAATGGCAATATCGGAAACACATCACAGGTGTGCGGTACAGGAAAGATAATAAGTGCACACATACAGATGAACAATTAAGACCAGATAAAAGCAAAGGTAGAGTAAGCATCTCCTGCATCGTATCGGACACCCGCAGTGTTGAACATGTCAATTAATGTAGTAAAGTAAAATCAATAATTCAGTGTTAAAAAATAATTGTTTTTAACATTTTTCAAATTCTTGAAATAGAGGATGGTATACTAGATTACCACAAGAAGGAAGTATATCACCCGAGACGGTAGTCGAGGGTGATATTCTTTATATTCTTTTCTGAGTGTGGTTATCTAGTATACAATCCGGAATGAAAGGCAGCATGTGTTATTTTATACTGAACATCTTGACTGTATCACTACTCCAAAAAAAATTTCAGCGTCGTCACTGTACAATTAGGGTGAGTGGTATACTCCTCAGAAGGGTGGTATAATCAGCAGTTGGATGGTGTACCAAAATACCACCCGCATGGTTAATCAATCAGAATTATAGAAATCCATGTGAAGTATAATATAAACACAATACTTTTTATAGAGAATTATTACGATAAAGACTGCTCATGGGATAGCGATATTGGACTGACACATACAATATGTCCTTGCGACACCATGTGTCAGTTCATATCACCATCCCTTGTGCAGCCGATATCATGATAATTCTCTCTATATAAGTAATTATTATATAGTCAATGATAAATTGCCAAAAAAGCGGGAAATACTCATATTTTTGAGGACGATGGGAAATACATGTACAGGGAATTCTGGGGAATTAATGGGGAGTCCGGACAATACGGAGAGTACATTGTCAAATTGTATGCTTTCAATTACACGTAGTAAAAAGTGCAGGAAATCGATCAAAAATCATAATGCATGTATCCATACGGAATTTCATTTTTTCCAATTACCATATAAGACTTTTCAACTTATGTATTAGTGTTTCAAAACATAACACAAAGAATGTACTAAAAAGTTGATCCAAAGCACTACGGTTTTTTCTTCTGTTAATTTTTTTTTCTTTTGTTGTTGTTTTGTTTGTTTTTTTGTTGTTGTTGTTGTTGTTGTTGTTTTTTTTAATTGCAGGCAATATAGATTAATACAAAAATGTTTTACACTTTTATTTTAGTTTCGTGTTTTGTATAGCCTTCCTTCTTCTTTCAGTAACCTATCAAATTTGTAATCAGAATTTAATAATTTTGATAAAAGCATTATATTTTGTTACGTAAAATGCAACCAGACTACAACAGACTCCCAAAAAAATATACCCCACCCCGTAAAAATTGGACAAAGCCTTGCAAAGAACAATATCGTTTGATACATGAAATTAAAAACATCAATGTCTAGAAAGCAATACACTTAAATATTCATTTGATAAATCACAGCTTGCCTGAACTATTTTTTTTTCTGCAAGCAGCCATTTCGACAACTTTTGTGGAGTTAAATTATTTGCTTGAACCCTTTTATACATATGTAAAAGTAATGTATCTGAACCTTCTACATAATCCTTTATAAAACTTTTTTTCAGTACAGATAGGATACCAAGAACAAAAAAAACCAGGCTTATAACGTAATACGGAAATAATTGTTAATCCAGTTTCTGCATAATATGCGCATTTCGACAACTTATGTCTCATCAGTGTAGATTATATCAAAACATTTGGAGATCCAAATACCGAATATGTGTAAAAGCTGAGAGAGAACAAATTACCAAAAGGATTTAAATAATAAAGCCAAAATCAGCGAAGGACAGAGCTATGCGAATGGAAGATACTCCTTAGTTTTGAAAAAAAATGTTGAATTTAAATATTACATGTTTTCAAATAAAATCGGTTTTCGGACCAGCACCGAAGAACTGGCTACTGCGTTGATGAATATTTCAGGGACTAACAGTCCACCGGCAGAGGAAACATAATTATTTTTTTTCAGTAAGGTTATATCATACCAAGATCCAATAAGAAAAAATTGTATCTTTTATATAAAAAAACATGTTCCCTCGGAAAATTGAAAATTATGTTCGAAAGAAAAAAGAAATAGTCATACGAATTATCATGTTCTTGAACATGTTTGAGAGTGTTTTAACGAATCAACTGTGAAATGTTCACACAATAGGCTGGAGAGGTAGGTAAATTGCTTCTTAGAAATGGAAACGGAAAGTTCACAATCACGTTTGTCATATAGCTTAGATTTGATACGAATTATGTCTCTTCGGTGCAGATAAAATCAAAGTATTGGACATCCATATACAAATGTACCTAAATATGTGTAAAGACTGATAGAGAACAATTTACCAATACGATCTAAATAGAAAAGCCAAAATCAGTTAAGGACAGAGCTATGCAAGAGGGAGATACTCCTTAGTTTTGAACAAAGGAGTAGGGGCAGTAATGGCCTTATTTGGCCTGAAAAATAAATTTGGTGGAATTCACAGAATTTTCTCATCGAAATGTTCTAAAGGTAAGTAAACAGTAACAGTTCTCAAATACTACTGTATGATTATTGAGTTTTGTAGTGTAGAAGAAGGGACAAATAACGGATTTTGTCAAAAATGACAAATTTGACCGATTTTGGGTACTTTTTCTGTATAGGAAATATACAGCACATGCAAGAACCATAAAAATATTTGTATGAGAGGTTCAGCTCATCTGCACCAATAAGTTGGTAAATTATCTAATTGGTTCTTGAATGTGCTCGATATTTCCGGTAAGAAAAACTGTTCGAAAATCTTTCAAATTCGGTATATTTCTATGAAAATACACAAAAGTAGCGTTTTCATGACGTCAGAACTCTACCAATAGTGATGTCATGGTTTTGTATTTTTTTTGTAAATGGGATCTCACCTTTGAAACGAACATGAAAGAAAATCTTGAGATGCAAATTGGAAATTCACAGGAATCTTGGGCAAAATCAACCCCTTATCGCACCTTGTCCTTTTTTAGCTCACCTGGATATGCCAGGGTGAGCTTTTGCAATCACTTCGAGTCCGTCGTCCGTCCGTCCGTAAACTTTTCATTCAAAGATCTTCTCCTCTGAAACCACTGGGCCAATTGAAACCAAACTTGGCCAAAATAGTCCTTGGGTGGTCCCCTTTAAAAATTGTGTCGCTCAGGCCTGTACATCATCCAAGATGGCCGCCAGCTGGGACCAAAATTTAACATTGGACCCTATGGAAAAAAACGTTTCAAATTCTTTTTCTCTGAAACTACTGGGCCAATTGGAATCAAACTTGGCCACAATAGTCCTTGGGTGGTCCCTTACAAAAAAGTGTTTTTTAGGTCCGCCCGATTTCAAAGATGGCCGCCAGCGGGAAACATAGTTTTAATATTGGACCCTATGGGAAAACACTTTGAAAGATCTTCTTCTCTGAAACTACTGAGCCAATTGGAACCAAACTTGGCCACAAAAGTCCTTGGGTGGTCCCTTACAAAAAAGATGTTTTTAAGGTCCGCGTGATTTCCAAGATGGCCGCCAGCGGGAAACATAGTTTTATCATTGGACCCTATGGGAAAACATTTTCAAATATCTCCTTCTTTGAAACTACTGAGCCAATTGGAACCAAACTCGGTCACAATAGTCCTTGGGTGGTTCCTTACAAAAAGGGTGTTTTTTAGGTCCGTGCAATTTCCAAGATGGCTGCCAGCGGGGAACATAGTTTTAACATTAGACCCTATGGGAAAACATTTTCAAAGATCTTCTTCTCTGAAACTACGGAGCCAGTTGATACCAAACTTGGCCACAATAGTCTTTGGGTTGTCCCTTACAAAAAAGGTGTTTTTCAGGATTGCGCTACAATCAACATGGCCGTCATAGGGGGGACACAGTTTTAACATTGAACCCTATGGGAAAACACATTCAAAGATCTTCTTTGCTGGGCCAATTGGAACCAAACATGGCCACAATAGTCGTTAGGTGGTCCATGCATGTTTTTTCAGGATAACATTCAACATGGCTGCCAGCGGGGGATATAGTTTAACATTGGACCCTATGGGAAAACACTTTCAAAGATCTTCTCCTCTGAAACTACTGGGCCAATTGGAAGCAAACTTGGCCACAATAGTCCTTAGGTGGTCCTTTGCAAAAAATGTGTTTTTCAGGTCAGCGCGATATTCAAGATGGCTGCCAGGGGGAAACATAGTTTTAACATTGGACGCTATGGGAAAACACTTTCAAAGATCTTCTTCTCTGAAACTACAGAGCCAATTGGAACCATACTGTCCACAATAGTCCTTAGGTGGTCCCTTGCAAAAAAGGTGTTTTTCAGGATTGCACTATATCCAACATGGCCGCCAGTGGGAACATAGTTTTAACTTTGGACCCTATGGGAAGACACAATCAAAGATCTTCTCTTCTGAATGTACTGGGCCAATTTGAACAAAACTTGGCCGCAGTAGTCATTGAGTGGTCCCTTGCAAAAAGGTGTTTTCAGGTCAGGGCGATATCCAACATGGCAGCCAGCGGGGAACTTGGTGTTTCCCATGGGGTCCAATGTTAAACTAACAGGTCTTCTCTCCTTTAGCTAATTAGGGATATTGGATTTATAGTTTAATTATATATAAGGGCTCTTTAACATAAAATGTCTATGTTAATCAAGGGCCAGATGAGCGATAGAGGCTCTTGAGAGCCTCTTGTTTGAAATTTAGATATTGCAAGTTTTCAGATAAAATCGGTTTTCGGGTCAGCACAGAAATACTGGCTACTGGGTTGGTGAATACCCTCGGGGACTATCAGTCCACCAGCAGAGGCATCAGCCCAGTGGTAATAATTAACATAATACCGAAGTTGGGACATTATCATTCTCTTAAGCACCCTATTCATTTGTTTTGTAAGTGTGTTTATTTATAAATTCTTGCCAGTAATCAATTATTGGTTAGTGGGAGTGCAAACTATATTTAAGTATTAACACTTCCGATTTAACGATAAAACCAAGAAATTGTGCTTAATGACATTTTAATTGTAATTCAAGAAGTCATATGAATACTTGGTAAACTTAACACTTTGCCATATCGATGCAGGAAAAATCTTGTGTCATTAAATTAATCAGATTTGAAATATTGTTTTGTTTGTAAATCAAATATCATCTATAAAATATCTTCCAAGAGTACAACTCATTTGTATAAAGCGTACTTGTTTTTTGTTTAACTTATTTAAGATATTGGAGGGATGGGGAATCCGGCAAAAATGTTCACACTTTGTTCCCATGGATAATATATCTGGACAAAAATGCATTCCTGTAATAGACTGAAATGGAAAGAAAATAAAACATCAAATACTTAATAAACCTAGTCCTGGAAAATATTGAGGATAGTCAAAATATATCGTAAAGCTCCTCACATTATTTGTAAAAAAACAACAACAACAACAAAAAAACAAAACAAAACAAAATATTAAAAAAAAAATTAAAAAATAAAAAAAAAATAAAAAAAAACAACATAAAAAAAAACAACAACAACAACAACAACAACAACAAAAAAAACAAAAACAACTGCTGCACGAACCAAACTTAAAGACATCATATTTTACCATACCACATAATTCAAGGATTTATAGCAAATAATGTGTTTTGCTTCGTGAACTGAGGGAGACCAAAAGCAACATAAACTAGTTTATTTAATCTAGGGAAAAATGGAGAGGCAGTGTTATTTAGGCGCAATTTTTGAGTTTTTTTGTGCCGACCATCTTGAATGAGGTATGTACTTTCCGGATATATTTCCTGAAAGTATAAACATAAAAAAATATTGTGACTAAGTTTCCTTCCAATAGAACTTTCGTTTTAAAAGCCAATATATGAGTTTTCAGCTCTCCTAGATATAGCCAGTATGATCTTTCACCATTTTGTGACGTCCGTCAGTCCGGTCGGTGTCATTTACTTTTCAAAAATCTTTTCCTCTGAAGCCACTGAGCCAAATGAAACCGAAATTGCCCTGAATGATTACATGTGTACCAAGGTATGAGTTATATGACGTGTGTATTTTAGTACGCCGATCAAACAACATTGCCGCTTAAAATACAACATAGGGATAAATTGCAGTGTTTGGCAAATACACGTAGTTTATATCAAAAATATCTCTGAAGTAATAATAATCAGTATTTCAAGATTTACCCACCCTTCAATATTGAAAAAATGTAAGATCGCCCATTTAAATGTCTGTGAATTTTTTAACATTTAGATGTTTTTTTTTCTTTAATTTCTAAGGATGACTAAATACCGAAGTTGCTGTGAATTTATTTTCTGCATATGCGCATTTCGACCACACTAAATGCTTGGAAGACCATAAACGCAAAGATGATAAAAAAACCTCATAGAGAATAAATAAACAATATGATCTAAATATAAGGCCAAAATCAGCTAAGGACAGAGCTTTGCATGAGGGATATATTCCTTAGTTTTCAACAGAATTTACAAAATTTTTGATATTGTAACGTTCAAGATAGAATCAGTTTTCGGTTCGGCACCGAAGTACTGACTACTGGGCTGGCGAATACCCTCGGGGACTTATAGTCAACCAGCAGTGGAAAGAGGTTATGTTAAATTGCAATAATGTGCAGCATATAAAGAATTACCATGGCCATTATCAAGAAAATCTATGTAGGAGTTATTATTTTTTGGTTAAATTTCTGGTCTTTGTCTTTTATTTCAAAAACAGTTGGATTATGGAGATTAAGTTTAAATGAAAAAATTATCAGCATAATTAAATGGACATTTTGAAGAATGTCCGAATACCAATGTAATAATTGTTGCTCCTTATTGGTTAATTTGTCGTTATTTTATACATTTTGTCTTTTATATAAAACAAATTGAGATAGAGGTATAAAACAAATTGAGATAGAGGTATAGGTTAAATAATGTCCAGCATGTCAAGGACTGCATTTCAATGGTCATGGTCACGTTATGCAAACTCATTCGAAATGCCCGCCAGTGTGGAACTAGTTTAACACCAATGTGATGCAACCTTGGTCAAATAATTAGTAACAAAATACTGAAATTGCTGTTAATTTAGTTTCTGCATATCTGCATTTCGACAACTTATGTCTCTTTAATGCAGACCAAATCAAAACATTTGGAAATTCATATACGGAAGTAAGATTGAAATCTGATAGAGAACAAATAACTAATAGAATCTAAATATGATTCTCCTTAGTTTTAAAGAACTTTTTTTAAATTTCAATATTGCAGGTTTTAGTTAGCACTTTGATGTGTGCGACAAGTCCGCAAATCCAAGATGGCCACCCAAACCGCATTTAAAACTCCCCTGATATTGTCGAATGAATCTTTATTTATTGATATATTCTTGTTGTTCTTCTTCAGAAGCTACAGTCATATTTCTGACCGAGGATGGCTCATTATCTGATCAAACCTTATGTCAGTGGCTATTAGGAATTTTGATGTTGAGATTAGGTTTCCGGAGAAAGTTGACTTTGGCCTGCTTTTAGTCATCATCTTCAATGACTTGATTAGATTTCTTTCGCTTAATCAGAGGATTTGTGGATTTAATATTAGCATCGTTTAGGTTATGAATGTATGTTTCCAACTCATTTTGCATACATGTCATTTTGCTGTAACTCAGCAGGTAGCAGACATGTAGACATTTGATCTGCTAGGGTAGGGGATAATTGTACAATTGAGGTCCAACCTGATGTGATTGGCCCTGCAGCACTTGGTTAGATCGGCATTAGATGTGATTGGCTCGGGATAACAACGGCAGTAGAATACCGAAGGAACAAAGGAGTGAAATTCACAAAAATCGAAGTCCAAAGACAGGGCAAAAACAAGAACACATAAAACAATGACGCTAGAAATAAAAACAACGACGCAAGACAGACAAAGCACAGAAACAGAAATCACAACATTCAGAACAAAGGCACTCACAGTGTGAACTCCAGTGAAACTGAGAGTGATAAATGTCAAAACGGTAGTTGGCTTATGTCAGAATTTTACACGTACTTTGTTTGATTTCGTATATAGGTAACCTAAAATCGTTGGTTTTACAAATGATAATTCCATTTACTCTGTCAAATATATGGATACGACGATCTTTTAAACCCCCGCAATTCCGAAATACATTCATGAAAAAGTGATCCGAAAAAATGAGAAAATGAACATTAATAAGTAGTTCAATTGCATTGTTATGTTCCATTGTACCGTGAATAAGAGGCGGATCAAGAGTGCTGAGTGCCGGGCCGGTGGGGGGTGGGGGTGGGACTATGAAATACCCCCTCCAATTTTCGCGCCTCGTTACGCTCGGCCAATTTACTTTCCCTTCTCATTGGAACCCCCTTTTTCAAATTGTCTGGATCCGCGCATGACCAGTTCCCCCTTTTTGAGTGTTAGTTAAAAATATAACACACAAAACGCTGTATCCGGCTGTGATGAATAGCACAGTCCTGGATAACGGGCTGTCGATCTGTGCTGAAATGATCTTTTTCTTCCAGAAAATTTAGTAACGGCAATGAAATGTCCGGTTTTTATTTTTCATGAGTTCAGATTTAGCTGTTTATTATCAAAAGGCCTATGTCAAAGCGAAACCTAGGAATGTCATTACCAAACTCGTGAACTGAAAGTTTTTTTACGTTTTTCGTGTGCAACAATTGCTCTGTTACCTATGTATTCATTGGTTTTGGAGAAAAAAAAGTTTCAAGAGATTATGACCTAAGCGAAGAAGTAAAGGGACTTTAGAATTGCTAAATTTGGCTTGAAGTTCATATTCCTTATTTTAATGTGTTACTGTTTAGGAAATGGCAACATTATCTTGAGGGTTTTATAACTGGACCGGAAGGCTCTTATCCCGGAAACCCGACTGCAATTTGACTAAATCCCGAACGACGAAGGAATTTAAAACTGATGAAATCCCGATTCGCGGTGCATTTATTTCCCGAAATCTCAGGCTTGAATGATAGAAAATCCAGAGCTTAAAACTTTCCAGTCCCGGCATCCCGAAAAAGGTCTGCCCCATTTTATGTGTGATCCGTGCTATTGACACATAAATTGTTGAATTGTCCGTATTACTGAATGTAACCAAACGAAAGAAGCGAAATGCTGTAAAAACGTTTACAATTATGCAGTCTTAGGTTCTGGTACTTCAACTTATTTTTAAAATTATCAAATTATTAAATGTTCAATAACAGAATTACAGGTACGTGGTTATAAATGTGTCATTAATTTGTCCAGCCGTGATAAGGTATTTTTAATAATTTGTTTTAATAAATATACTAAATAAACAAAGCTTTTCTTTGATGTTGGTTTTTGAAGAAATCTGTGACCTTTGTCTAGTCAGTCATTGTTGTACAAACAAATTATAAAGATCAATACTTAAATGATCAACGTAAAAGGTTATAGAGGCCAATTTTTTACAATTTGTACTGAAGGTCAAAGGTTGAACATCAATTTCAACCTAAAAAAAATTTTTTTGGGCACTTGTGCCCCGCTGGATCCGCCTCTGGTGAACGTTGTTATTCTCGCATAATGTCATTACCGAACGTTTCGCGTAGTTAGAATATTCACGGATCTTCCAAATTCGTTTTCAAAACGCCTATTTTTAAAAGTATCGCGTAAAATTACCAAATACAACATAAGCGAAAATTATCCCCACTGGAAAATTTCAACGTTTGCAGTAAATCTTTCGAACAGCCAATGAAAACGCATCTAAAATGCTATCTCGGGTTATGAAATTACAGCCTGAAGATTATCTTAACTTTAATTAATATTACAACATTACATTCGCTATTTCGATTTTTTTTAATCAGTTTAATCTTATCTTGTTATGACGAAAAAAATAAAACCTCTTACAAAGAGTTTGAGATCTACGACCATGGAATTTTGAAGTGCAAAAAATGCACAATCTTTTTTTCGGGCAAAAATAATAACAACAGAAGTCTTATAAGGAAAAAGAAGTACATTTAAGTACGTAAAGGCGAAAAACTTTTATGACTGATTGATAAGTAATAGTTTAGTAACCAGTTTAGTTCCAGTAAGAAATATGTCAGCTATATCATAGCGAGAACAAGTAATCAATTCAACAAAAATTAGAAATAGAAAAAAAAATAAAGGTGGAAGGGGGAAACTATTTTGAATGCCGCTGAAAAAAGGGGAGAAATGGGTAGGGGCAGGAAATTAAGCCTTCTGTGCAATCCCCAGTGTTTCCCCCTCTCCTTTGAAATATATAGAATGGTTCATTTTACTGCATGAAGCGTGGCGTTTCTCAACACTGTTCGTCTACAATGGTTCCAAGACGGACTTTTCGCATTATGACCAGACTTCCCCGCATAGACAGGGCATTCCCCTATCCACCATAACTGAAATATATAGAGAGCATACTTTTCTCACTAAAAAGATAAGCCAGTTCCGGTTTTTCAGTGGTACAAGATATTCTTGTCTTGTATCCCCTGGTACAAGACGGAAAATTACCAGGCAACATATTATGACGTCATTGACGTCGCCTAGGTGTCAAGTAGAGTATGATGGTAAACAAATCCCTTTTTGGGGTTAGAAATGTGAGAAAATAAATCAAACACCGTTGAAAATGCAAGATTTAGAAATCAGAATCTCAGAAACCCTCGGGTCAGGTTTCAATTGTTCTCTGACTCGGCAAGCCTCGTCAAAGAAATATTAGATCTTACCCTTGGATGTCTGAGATTTCTCGATCTTGCACTTTTTCCGGTGTTAGATTCATATAATCTTGTACAGATGTTTTGATCTATACTTCTTCATATTTGTTTTACCCATAGAAATAAAATATCCATAATAAAGATATATTTATAAATAATTATATTTGTAGGATACTTAATAAACAATTTAGAAGTAACGGTATCTTTCAGTATACCCACATTTGAATCATTGATGAATAATTATCATTTATATAAGTATCTTATTAATAAATTTATGTGTTTATTTATAGATTCCTGTTTATCAAATATTGGGTACTGGGAGTGAAAACTTTATTTAAGTATTAAGACTTCCGACTAAACGATATAATTTCAAGTACCTGTTCAGAGCTGAATGACATCTTCTTGGTAAACTTAACACTTTGCCAAATCGATGCAGGAAAAACCTTGTGTCGTTAAGTTTACAGGAGAAAATATCATTTTTTTCTATGTTTGTAACTAAAGTATCAGATTTTTGTCATTTAAATTGCTAAGCCTCTTCCAAAACTACGAAGAACATATCCTACTCATTTGTATAAAGGGTATTGGTTCTGTATACGAGCTTTTTGTTCGATTTAAGATGTCATCCAATATTATTATCAAATTATCATTATCAGACTGGCATGAAAAAATTACCCTGCGTTTCATAGAAATTTACTGTATTTATCAAAATTCTAACTGCCCTTAAAATACTGAGGATTCAGTGGATGTCCTTGGTACTGAATTTGGCCTGATATTTTTTTTGGAAATGAGTACTTCTTTTTTGACCCTTTTTGGATTATGGCTTTCCATTTTGTTTGATTTTAATGCTTCAGCTGAGATGTTAAACCTTAAAACACAAGTGCAGCATAATGACATTAACCATAAATGTATGCAACGTTGGTATTGATTGTAAATTAGATAGGAATTTGAAGGGCAGCCTTTACATTGTTTTTCCATAGAGATATCAGGACAAATATACACAACTGTAACGGTCGTATATGGGAAAGAAAGTTAAACAACATATATTTAATTTACCTAATCCTGGAAAATATTAAGGATAGTCAAATTATAAATTCTTAAGTCCCTCACATTTATTTGTAAACAGATAAAATACTGCAACAACCACACTTAAAATATCATACTTTATCGTAGCAAATAAGTCCGTGATTTATAAGAAAAATATCTAGGTCATTTTTTTCTACCAAAAATAGTATGTAATTAAATATCTAATATTACAAAAAATTGAGTGACCATCATTAATGAGAAGCGGTTTTGATACACGAACTATGCTTTTATGTCAGGCATTTTGAAAGAGGGTCAGACTTTCCGAACAAATTCTGAAGGAAAACATTAAAACTACTGTGAACAAGTTTAGTTCTAATATGCCTTTCGTTTCAAAAAACAATAATTGATTTTTCCCTTTATCTTTAGGGTCCAGTGTTACACCACTGTGACCCAGTTGAGTTGCTAACCTTTTGGTTTCAGAGAGGATGATCGAATATTTTCTTGTAGGATTAAATATAAACTTTTCTACCCCATATATTATTGCCCTCTTAACAGATACTGTAAAACCCTCAAATTTTCAAAGATGTTACACTTATAATCACTGTCACCAAATTTAATGAAAATTGGTAATATAATTTTGAAGGAAATTTTGTAATTCGTTTTCTATAAGGATTAACAGGTATATTCTTCATGAAGATCTTAGGTCATGTGTGGACTTTTGCACACATTTTGAAAAGAACTTTCCGAGATATACGTTGCCCAAACTTGACTTCAATTCACGTGGATGAGTTTATGAAGCGAGGAGTTGACGATGAACAAATGACGGATGCCAAATGAGGAAAGACCTTATCCTTGGTATACATGTCAGTATTACCGTATAGCGGGTAATTTTCGAGAGGTTCTAATGTTAGCTATTTTCGCGAGGCTTATGGAAGCGCGAAAAATAAAAACTCACGAAATAAAAGTCAGTATATTTTTATACATATTCGTCCTTCACACAATTTTCAATCCGCGAAAATTGATGACCGCTAAATTTCGGAATATATCGCGAAATTTGGCAACCGCGAAAATTACCCGCTATACGGTATATTCACCATGATAATAGTAAGAAGGAGACACCTACAATGACCGAAATTACATTCACAATCCACAAGAAAACTATACAATAAAAATTCGTCCAAAAAAATTAATATAAACGTAAACAACAATATGAACTCGGATAGTCAACCTTGGCACTGGCACTAGAAGAAGCTCCCAGAAGGGTTAAACCGATGAATGAGGATACAAACCCCGCATTCTTATACCCGCTGAGTCTTTGTTTCCTTGTTTGTCCGATGTTGCAATTGTCCTTTGATTATTCGTTTTGGATTGACGGTTCTGTTCTCACTTACGTTTCTATAGTGTAATAACCTAAATTATTTCTTTATATTGATGACAAACTGTTTTGACTTTATCTGCACTGAAGAGACAAAAGATGTCGAAATGCGCATATGCAGAATCTGAATTTACAGTAACTTCGGTATTTTGTTATCTAAACTACTAACTCTTCAGACCACTGTCTTGAAAACTGTATCATAGCATAACTTCAAACGCCATAAATCTCGTCAATATTCTAAGCAGCAAAACAGTGACATTGAACATATCACCTTATTATTATTAATCTGTAAATTCCACTTATTTCGTATTCCTACACTTACCATTTTCAATTACAAACGGGTATTTTGGAATTTCAAAATTGGCGATTTCAAAGCCAAACTTCTGATTGCGCCTGCTCCCCTTCCCCCTTCAACTACAGTCCGACTGTACACTTGATATTCGGTAACCTAGATATTGTAGACAATATCAAGCAACCAGTATTCTTTTAAAAAGATCCAAAATTCCATGAATTCCCAGTACATCTAATGAAAGAACAACTTCAAAATTTTGATGGATGCATTTGCGGACTATGCGAGGAAGTTGGCAAAGAAAGAGAAAGACTGATTAGGTCTGGTACATTAAGTCGTTAATTTTGAATAGTATTCGGCGTTTGAAAACATATAGCCCAGTCTGGATTCAGACAAGGTCACTCTTGTCAAACTGCCCTTACAAAATTGATTGATGAATGGTTGAATTTCATAGATACTGGGGAAATTGTGGGGGGCAATATTTGTAGATTTTAGCAAAGCGTTTGATTTAGTTAATCATACTATTCTTTTAGAAAAAGTAATAATATTATCATCTTATGAACAATCGATTTGCTGGATTAAATCATATTTATCTGATAGAATGCAAGAAGTTCATTATGCAAATTTCAAGTCAAACAAAAACAAGTAAAATATGGAGTTTTCAAGGTTCCATTTTAGGTCCTCTATTATTTATAATTTATATAAAATGATTTGCCTCTTCATATAAATAACTCAAATGTTGATTTATATGCTGATGATTCAACTTTACACTGTCATGATAACAATATTGAAAACATCAATATGAAATTACAAAATGATATCAATGAAATTGAATCTTGGTGCAGAAATAATAGCATGAAAATAAATGCACAAAGACTAAATGTATGAAACTATGTTCTCGACAAAAAATGGTTAACACGAATGATTTAGAGATGAAAATGGTGATGATTATAATGATAAGGTTCACTCATATAAATGACTTGGTATTATAATTGACGAAAATTTAAATTGGGAATACCAGGTTAATAAAGTTTGTAAAACAATATCATCACAAATATCCCTTCTGTATAACTTAAAATCATATTTGCGAACACATATTAAATTATTATTTTACCACGCATACATTTTGCCTTGCATTGATTTTTGCACCTCTGTTTGGGGGAATTTACCCAAACAAGATTCAGATAGAATCAATAAACTACAGATGAGAGCTGCAAGGATTATTCTTGAACGTGACATTTCAGTATCCTCACAATTTATAATCACTTCTTTGAAATGGTTCCCTTTTACAGATCGGGTTAAATATCATAAAGCTATTCTTATGTACAAAATTGTTAATGAAATGGTATCTGATTATTTGAGGCCGAAAAATGATATTATAGATACTTACATCTTACAGCTTAAGATCTCAATCCAAAAACAATTTGTTTATACCGAGACCAAATACAAATATTTACAAAAAATCATTTCATTATTCTGCTTATACATTATGGAACAACTTACCAACTTATTTAGAAATATCTAAAAACTTAGACATATTTAAGAAAAAGTGTTTCAACTATTTTTTGTCGACTTCTTAATGATCTATTTATATATTTATTATTGTTTGTTCATATGCATTTCATACTTAATATTGTTATTGGCAATAGAGAAAAACAAAGACAAAACAAGGACGTGAGACAGCTACAATGCACGAAAATAAAAAGATAACATTAAGAACTAAGGCACTCATATTGTGAACTCCCATGAAATCACACCTCTGTCTTAGCCTCCTTTGGCATCAAGGCGGATGATGAAAACAATCAGCTCCTTTACATCTACTGGATCTCTAAACTAAATAAGAATCCGCACAAACAGAGATCAATTGCGGTCATCCAGATGCACCACTAAGTCTCTTTCTAAGCTCCGTGTTACTCTATTGACCGCAGTCAGAGATGGCATTAAAAGTAACTGTGATAAAGTCTACTCCACAAGCGGCGTCATTATTAGATGTGCATTCAAAAAAAATCTCCTTGAACAGCTATCATCTAGCAGTCACACCCACTGCCCTAGCAGACAAACTTTTGATTTTTCTATTCTTTATTCTTATCTGCCGCATAGTAAATTGAAATTAGTAATTTCTGATTTTGTACATCAATGTTTCTGCACTAAAAGTGGGGAACGCAGATACACTTATTCAGTAGTAGGGAAAGACAAAACTTATTTTGTAAAGAGCCACACTCAGTCAAACAAGAAGTACATTTAAAATGACGTAATCAAGATGTTGGATTTTTTGAAAGACAATATTTTTGTCGAATGTGGTGGCCGCATCGGGATTTCAAAGTGAACTAACTGCGCTTCACTTTTAGCTGGTCCTTTCTTTTCTCGTATGAGGCCAGGTTTGTGCAAGGGCTAACACAGAAAAACAAAAACATTTAGCCCATTCCTTTAATTTCAGCTTTCTTTGCATGCACGATGTACTTTCACTTAATAATCCAAAATTCAAAATTTACACCAGATCGACCCAATTGAGCTTGAAATTTAAGAGACTACACCTGCTTCAGTTTCATACTTAGATCTTTTGATATACATTGACGAAGATGAACGTTTGAAATGTAAGCCTTATGACAAACGCGATGATTTAAACTTTCCCTTTCTGAGCAGCGATATACCTACCCTCCAGCTTATGGAGTTTACATTTCACAGTTGATTTGCTACTTTCGAGCATGTAGTTTATATTTTTTTAAAAGAGCACAAACACTGTCCCAAAAGCTGCTAAGTCAGGATTTTGTTCAGCCTCTGTTACTTTAATCCCTTCAGAAATTCTATGACTGTCATCATGACATCATTGACATATATTACGAGTCTGTGTCCCAAATGAAAACGGACATTTTCAGATAGATTTCACGTCTTCACGGATTTGACATTACCAGTTTTGACTCAACCCTTGACTGACTCACTGATAGTGTGACGGGTGCCGCATAGCGGAGCAGGACATGCTTACCTTTCCGGAGGACCTCATGTCACTCAAGGCTTTCATGGGAGTTCTCACTATATGTGCTTTAGTTCTTAATGTCGTCTTTTTATTTCTTTGCCTTGTTGCTGTCTCATGTCCTTGTTTTGTCTTTGTTTTTCTATGTTGCCGTTTTTGTCTTGTCTTTGGACTTTGATGTTTGTGATCATCGCTTCCCGTGTTCCTTTGGTATTCTACTGCCGTTGTTATATACAAAAATTAGATTAAGAATGATTTGATAACAAGCCCAGGATAAAGTCCCGGACTGCAAGCACAGTTGTAAGATATATGCCATCCACCAACGTTTAAGACTAGAATTAGTAAAATAAATAAAAAAAAACTAGAGAATGTGTCTATAAGACACGGATGCCCCGCCGTAAAATTTATCGCAATAGAGAACTTAAGCGATTTATTTGATTAAACACCTAGTTGTTAATAAATGGACCTAATGCAAAAATTTTACAAAGTCATTCATGTGTAAAATGTCAGTCAAAGTCAAAGAAAAAAATGTCTAACAATTAGGTAGTTCTCACCAAGATGGGTCTCTTCATGAAATATCATGATATGTTGTGTAGTTGCTTAGAAATGGACCTTAAAACACAAATTTTACCAAAAGTTACTCAAGCATAAAATGTAGGTCAAAGACACTTTATTGTCTTTGATTTGAATAGCATCTGTCAAGGTTATTTATATGACGCAACACGATTGTGATAGCATGTTTAGTTGTTGAGAAATAGACCTGAATGCAAGATTTAACAAAAGTCACTCAAGCGTAAAATATAGGTCAAAGCCACTTAATTCTTGACGATTTAGGTAGAACTCATCAAGGTGATTAATTTGATGAGACATCATTGTGGTATGATGTGTACTTGATGAGAAATGGACCTAAACGCAAAATTTAACAAAAGTCACTCAAGCGTAAAATATATGTCAAAGCCACTTAATTCTTGATGATTTGGGTAGTACTCATCAAGCTGAATAATTTGATGAGACATCATTGTGGTATGATGAGTAGTTGATGAGAAATGGACCTAAACGCAAAATTTAACAAAAGTCACTCACGCGTGAAATGTAGGTCATGTATCCCTAATTGTTAGTGAATCTGGTAGTACTTTTCAAGGTGCATGTACCGATGTAATATTATTAAAATATTACAAGAGGTAACCAAAATATGGACCTGAACGCAAAACTTAACATCGGGACGTACGGACGTACGGACGGACAAGGGTAAATCTATATGCCCCTTCCACTACGTGGCGGGGCATAAATAACGGGTGTATTTATGGACTTAATATTGTTTACATGGCAATTTTTTAGCTATACTAAGACTTGAACCAGTTTATTAAGTAGAAATGGTGTCATAAGATATGATGGCCACCTCGCACTGCCTTGATTTTCCAAATTATTGGCTGTTGTCATAAAAATAGCAAATATATATAAACACGCTAGAATTTCCTAAAAGAAATTATTCTCTGATCTTGAACTAAGATTCAAATAGTTTGGGGATTCAAAAATGAAAATGATTGTTCTAATATGAAACAAAATTTTACTCTAAATGGCCTCAATGAAGAATTCCAAAAATAATAATAATAAAGTTTTAGACATTCCGGAATTATATCAAAACTGGAGTCGAATATTTCTAAAATCTAATTGTGATAATTTCTGTCCTTATCAAAACAAATTCAAAGTATCGTTGGTAAATTGGTGATAGCTTCCAGGATTGATTCGCTACCATACAAAAGGGCTGTTTGCAGTAAAATTACCATTCTTTGCATGTTCAAAATGTTTTCTTCTGTTCGGAAATCCTGGTTTTATAACTTTACAAGACAAAACAAGAACGACAATTGACTCCATTGCTTTGAAAGAAATCTGAAGACAAAATGAACTCGTCCAAAATGAGCAATTGATATGATGTCATTCTTAAAATCGAACAAAAAAATGGCTTTATGTCTACCGAAAATTTGACAAGCCTCTCGCAAGGTAGTGAAATAATGAAATTATTTCTGTAGAATCATGTGACTGATTGTTTAAAAAATTGTACAAAAACAAAGAATTTTAGATAGAAGGAAAACCTGGCAATGGGTACTTACTACATATAGAAAAAGAGAAGAAATGTGTCGGGACAGGTGATATGTTTTTTAATGCCCCAGCACCGCCCCTATCGAGTCATCTCTTTTATCAAGAAATGAACAAGAGGTTTTGTCTGCACGGAGCATGGTGTTCCTCTTCACAATTTGTCTACAATGATTCCAGACAACGATTTCTGTATTATGACCTAACTTCGTTGAATAGAAAGGATTTTCTTCTATCCATGATCGAGTCGCCTCCGGCAGCTTTGTCGACGGAGCGCCTGAAACCGATACAGCGTTCATTTAAAATATGAAAAAGAGAGGAAATGTGAAAAATTTAAAGGAAAAAACATCCAATCTAAAAACGACCCAAAAGAAACATATAGGGGTCACCTCAGTACCCATATAGCAAGCCCTAAATAACCACGAAAAGGCAAAAAGTGAATAAATCAATGTAAATAGTTGATTTAATTTCTAAATACAATTTCCATACATTGTTGCAAAAGATTTCGGAATTTATTTTCCATTTTTGTGTCTATCACAGAATGGTTCCGTCAGTTTTCGATAACATTCAGAAAAAAAACAGATATTTTGTTTTGATTGATTTTATTTCACAAGGATACTTTACATACAGATAATCACTAAATAAATTATTGTTCTAATGAAAATCATTTAAGTCTAGAAAAAGAAACCCAAAGACACATGTAGAATCAGCATACTTTCTAAAGACCTAAAGAAGACCTGGTTTCCCCCAATCAAATATCTAAATACTTTTTTTCTGGCAATATTTTAAAACTTAAGCCACAAGCACAAGCACAAGCAGAACAGCACTGATCTAAGATGGCTGAAAGATCTAAATAAATTCATTTAATACATCAAGAGCCTTGCGATGAGAATTCAGTTTTTTACCGACATACAGAATGGCAAAAAAACATCACTGATCGCAGCTTTAAAAGAAGTGTCAAAGAAATAATATATAAAAGGATTTACAACATTGTTAAGAAGATAAGCTCTGTACAGAGACAGGGAAATTACGTACTCTGTATTACTCATCAATTTCCAGAAATCCGAATTAATGGATTCTATAATCATCAAGACGATTCGAGGAAAATACGTCACTAAAAATAAAACTGTTAAAAGTAAAAACATGATCGAAATTCGGTGCTTTTTCATTGCACGTTTGTAAAATGCCAATTTCCTTTTGTTGTTATTTCTTCCATTTGGTACCTGCACCTTCATTTGAGTTACACTGAAGTCATTTGATGACAGTTGTCCATCTTGAGAAACGGATGGTGAATTTGAAATTTTATCTTTTTCGATATCAGATGCAGATCTTTGTTCAACTCTGAGTTGATTGCCTGTTTGACAATTTGTTGTGTGTAGCGAACGTGTTTTCTTCCGGAAAGATTGTTGTTTATAAATTGTCTGCAGTATTTTGTAATACAAGATTCCCATTGACAAAACACCCATCAACCCAACAGCCATAAACACAATCGAATATCCAAATAATACTGTTTTATTTGCTTCTTTTGTCGCTCCACAGTTATATCCGGTAAGATTGAAAGACCCGTATGTTACTTGAATTTCGGACTCGCCGTATAAAAACATAGATGGTAGTGAAAGCAAAAATGAAACGACAATAACTGCGACTACGGCTAAACGTCTTGTTGTCAGGCTCATAGAGGAATTGAACGGCTTGCACACTTTCATGTAACGTTGTATTGCAATGGTTAGTAACATGAAGGCAGAACTTATAGCACCAATGCCATTCAATGTCCATACCAAACTACACGCCAAATTATACCGGAACATCTACGGATTCGAATTCAGGACAATTCCGAACAGCGATCCTACTAAACAAGTATATATATCCGACACAGCCAGCCATGGAATAAAATATCTATCATCCGTTCTTGTCCTCAGTCTAAAAGTATATACATACAGTACAACTCCATTTCCAAAGAGGGATACTGCCAAAATTGCAGCTACTAGTATGGTATTCGGTACCAATAATTTTATTGTTGCATCATTCAGTTGATACAATAATGAATCGTTAACACTGACATCTATGGACACGTTCATCCCTTCAATGTTAAGAATATCCACACAGAAATGAAACTTTTTTCAAAAATCATATAAAAAATTGGATTCAACATCCATTAACTAACTTCTAACAAGTTGGTATCCCAGTCTTACTCATTATTTATATATAGACATCTTCATTTATGATACAAAGTCGACCCACTCGTATCTTCACATCAACGATTTTTAGCAAGTATCTTCCCCTCGACAATTTCCGGAGGTCTATTGTTTCTCATAATTTAAATTAAGTACTCTCTTGAATTCACAACAAAAATTACAGTTGTTATGCAACTTAGGTAATTTTGCTTTTTGTGAAACGAACTGGGCCGATGCCATTGGTATTTACCAGCTTAATTGTCTGATTTGTCAGACATTAAAATTACACCCTGTCCTGAGTGTTATTTTACGAGATTAAATTGTTTTTTCTTTAATCAAAATTCTAACCTCTTAAAAATAACGAGTCTTCGTTTCATGCACTGCACTCCGTGAATGTCCTTGATACTAGATTTGACATCTTATTTTGATTTAATAATTGTGGCTTTTCGTGTAATTTGATTGATTCTTATGCTTCTGATGAAAGGAATCCTTGAAACACGTAAACAGCATAAAAAACTAAATTTTCAATTTAAGATAATTTTTTAACGTAGTGTCCTACCAAAGGTATCTTTATTATAATATATTTAAAATATATCACGATGTATTTCATATATTTACTTTTATATATCGATATTTTGAGAAAGATTCGATACATGTTTCTTGGTATTCTCCGTACTTTGAGGAAATTACTTTTCGACGTCTACCTTACTGATGTATTTTTCATGATATCCGGACCGCAACTAATTACATGGTGACTTTGAAAGCGCAGGATGTGAAATACTTTTTCAAAAGAGAAGACCGCTGTAATTTTTTGGCTTTTTTAGAGTATTCAATGTGTCTATCTAAAGTTTTCTGCGTTTTAAACAGTTATTGCTAATGTTTTACTATATATGACAACATTTTGTTGATAGAAGATAAAACATTTGAGGAAAATCAACGGAATCGAATTCCGGATAGTTCGTAATAATGATCATACCATAAAAGTATATACATGTTTGTATACAACACAGCCAGCCGTGGAATAAAGTTTCTCCAATTCTTAGCGTATTAACCCAGATGGTTACAAATAAGTGTTATTTTTAATCGACACGTTGGTTAAATTTCTGCATGATTTTTCCCGCAACGTTTCATTTTATTCATAAAGTCCATTGTTATGTCAGTATCACTAGGCTTTCAGATAGCTCGACCAATGTTGACAATCGTGCTGAACCATTTAATCTGCACCTGAAACACAGTAAAAGTCATTGGAGAAACAATATATCCTTCCGTTTGCTCGTGGATTACGATATTTCTCCATTCTCTTTAGTTAAATTTCCCATTTTATCATGCTCGCTGATGCTCGCATGTTGAAAATCACAAATTCACTTATCTTTAACTGGAGAAATATCGTTATCCACTTGATACGGAAAGATATACTATATATCTATCATCTGTTCTTTTGTTCTAAAAATATATACATATAGTACAACTCCATTTTCATACAGAGATACTGCCAAATTTACAGCCTCTAGTAAAGCAGTAATCAATAACTTGATATTTGCCTCTAGAATAATTTTGAATAATTAACACTGATGATAGAATAATTTTTAATAATTAACACTGATGATATAATAATTTGAATAATTAACACTGATGACAGAATAATTTTGAATAATTAACACTGATTACAGAATAATTTTAAATAATTAACACTGATGATAGAATAATTTTGAATAATTAACACTGATGATAGAATAGTTTTGAATAATTAACACTGATGATAGAATAATTTTGAATAATTAACACTGATGATAGAAGACAAGTTCATCCTTTCAAGTTTTAGTTTTAACATATTTTTAAACAACATTCTCAATATAAATAACATTATATTGAATTCTGCATATGCGCATTTCGACAACTTATGTCCCGACAGTGCAGATAAAATCAAAATATTGGAAATCTATATACCGAAATATGTGTCAAAACTGAAAGATAACAAGTAACAACATACCGAATTTACTGTTAATTTAGATTCTGCATATGCGCATTTCGACAACTCATGTCTTTTCAGTGAAGATCAAATTAAAACATTTGTCTTTGGTCTTCCGTCTTTTGGTGTTCTTGCTTTTGCCTTGTCTCTGGGATTTGATTTGTGTAATCTTGTGCTTTGTTCCTTCGGTATTCTACTGCCGCTGTTTTGGAAATCCTTATACCCACAATGTTTAAGTTAAAGTTATACCGTGAGGTAAAGGTGTTTCTGGAATAGAAAATCCCGACGGCCGGAGGGGTTTCTATTCCAGAAAAACACCGTTTACCGAAAGGTATAACTAACTTACACCCAAGGTAAAGGGAAAAAAGGAAAAAAATGGGAAACGGGGAATGTGTCAAAGAGACAAGCATTATTCTTTTTCACATTTAAGTTAAACACGAAAAATATAGAAAATCCCGACGGCCGGAGGGGTTCCTATTCCAGAAACACCGTTTACCGAAAGGTATAACTAACTAACACCAAAGGTAAAGAGAAAATAGGGAAAAAAATAGGAAACGGGGAATGTGTCAAAGAGACAAACATTATTCTTTTCACATTTAAACACGAAAAATATAGAAAATCCCGACGGCCGGAGGGGTTTCTATTCCAGAAACACCGTTTACCGAAAGGTATAACTAACTTACACCCAAGGTAAAAAGAAAATAGGAAAAAAAATAGGAAACGGGGAATGTGTCAAAGAGACAAACATTATTCTTTTCACATTTAAACACGAAAAATATATAAAAACCCCAAATGCAAATATAATCTTTATTAATTGTGACCTTTACTATAAAATCCCATTGGGTGCCTTTTCTTGTTTGAGTAACTCTCAAACAAACAATGAACAAACTGATCTACGCTATTTTAAATAACAATCATGTCACGTAGACAGCGAGTTGATTGATGTATAAAACCACACAAGCAAATCGAGTAGGCCGTATGATAATAACAGTGAGTTAAAAGGATAGATCAGTGATGAGTTTGACAAACAAAAGTTAACAAAATGGATATATTTATTATCTGCATTAAAGATTTCAATGCTTGGATATATAGTGAACAAAATTGTAATTTTTACATCAGTACATGTATATCATAATTCCAAATTATATGCAAATGGAAGAAATAAAGCCGACCAAATTGGTCACCTTTCTTCAAAATATTGTAAGTATAAAATGTTTTATTCCTATACTTATTTAAAACAAAAAAATATTATGCCTTATGCAACCAAATACAAATGTGTAGTAGCAGATCATATAGCTACAATATGAAATAGGGGGCATAATAACTTGAAACTTTTGATAACACTTTCAAAAATATTTCCAGGATTCAATCAATTTTCTCAAAAAAGGCTACCCATTTATTTTTTCAACATCTGATATGTCTCGGGGGGTATTTTAAATGGGAGGTTTTTTATTCACATGGTGTAAGCTTTCCAGTTAGTCACAGTTTCAGCAGAGCAAGGCGCTGATCCTGGCAATTAGGAAAGGGAGGATTCCAATTTGAAATGAAAGGAAATTTCTCCGAGTGGAGCGATGCCCGATAATTTAAGGGGGTATTTCTTAATAAAAAATCAGGATAATCATTAAAAATTACATTATTGTCAAGAAAAAAGGGAGTTCCAACCCCCGAACCCCCCTCTAAATCCGCCAATGATAGCCGATAAGGTTGGGTTGGACGGGGATATTGGCAATGCGACACATAATGTAAAAACACATTTTTTTAATCTGTAAAGTATTCTAGTCTATTATAGTCTTCATTTGCATTAAGTAACTATAATATCTATAATATCTGTTAAATAGCAATAACATGCTTCATTACTTATATGTTGCGTCTTGTTAAATGAATCATATTTGAAACAATTTTCTAGCGATTCAGACTGGTAATTTGAAACAATCACAATTAAACTTGGAACTGTTTTTTTTTCACTTGCGATACTCATAGCTTTATGTTTAGATTAAAGGTCGATTTAATATTTTTACCTTAAAATAAGGTAGAGAGACTGGGAGAAAATGAGTGAAGGAAAGGAGACAGAGTGAGGGAGAAAGAAGAGAGGGGACAGGAGAAAGGAGAAAAGGAAAAGAAGAAGGAAAAAAAAAGAACTCACCGTCCATGCCTCTAAAATGTTGAATTAGTTCTTATTGAGAACACTCGCAATCAAAAGTTATTGAAAAATATGAGCGAGTGTGTGGTTTACGTGATTACTTCACAGGTGCTTGATGACAAGACCTTGTATGGGCCCTATGGAAATCCCTCTTTTATAATATTTGCTCCATTTTTCACTATTTGTCATTTATTTGTGCTATTTTGTACTAATATGGGCCCCTTATATAACATATCGAAAGGCACATAGGAAAATGATAGTACAATAGGAAATTAACGATAAATATATGTTATATTAGTTATATAATATTATTATATTTGTACTTTTGTTTCTATGTATAAAGCAAAGACATGTACCTAATCAATAAAACATCATATTGCACAGTTGATCATAATAAATCATCATATTGCACACTTCAAATGATTGACTTTTAAAGGCCACACCTCCTTAACACCCATAGTGGATAT
>MJUU01070338.1:0-11431 GCA_002080025.1 Modiolus philippinarum
CCTCTGCCCAAATTTTTGAATTTTTATTTGAATTGTGATCTGAATGTTCCAATTTCAGCAATATGTATTACCTTGATTATAAGGGGAACCCCTGCCCAATTTTTTTTTTTAATGGTGTTCTCTTATTGGTTGTAATGGATAGTGGAGCTTTCAGCTGCCATGGAAACCAAACAAGAACACTATAATTTTACATGTTTTAGGGAAAAAAAGTATTCTGCTAAATTTTGTGTTTTGTTTTTCCTATTGGAAATGCCTTTTATTTATGTCAGCCATGGTCCAGGTGAGCGATACAGGCTCTTGAGAGCCTCTTGTTTTAATATTTGAAAACAAATTCAAAGATCTCCTCTGAAACTGCTTACAAATGGAACCATTAAAGTACATAATCAATATATTACATATAAGTACATTAAGTTAAAGTACATCATCAATATAATACCTATAAGTAAGATTGCAGGATCTAGCAACCTTTATACTGTGAGCCTTCAAGAGTCTCTCTCGAGGGTCTTTTAGGAGTTTAAGAACAAGTCTGCCAAGAGAGGAGCACAATTCATTCTCATTGGTATACCCCTACTTGCTGTTGATAAACTGCATCTCCTGATGAGATAAATATATTATCAATGAGAAAATCAAACATACGGCTCAACTAGCATGACTGGTATTCAATGTAGCAAACATTTCCTTTTGAATTGGTTTCTGAAAAAAATGTGGAATTATAACCTAAAACAAATTTCTTTTGATCGGCAAAGTTGACAAATGGTTGATACATTTGTTTGATGGTCATATTATGATACACATGTATAAATATTATGAAGTAAATCACATACTGGTTTGGTTAATATGAAATATTATTTTTCTAAACCATTAAATTGCAAAGAATTTTTACCGTTAATTATACGACCGCATGAGGTCTTATATTGGTATGATACTGGCGTAGTCGTCTGTAGACTCTTCGTTTCGGTGCGATAACTTCAGTTCTGGTTGATCAATCCGTATGAAATTTATAATAATGTTCCTTGTCATAAAAGGAAGGTTAGGAATGGTTTTGGGTATTGTGGCCCGACCGTTTTTGTCTTGCCCGCGACGAAAGGCGCGGAAAGCGAGACATATGCATACAAAGTAATGATTGCGGCAGCGGCATCGTAAACTTTCTTGTTAAGTTTTTGTGATTAGGTCATTTTCTCAGTAACTATAAGTAGTAGGTCAATGATATTTGGTTTATAGGTTGATCTTGAGTAGTACATGGCAGTTTGTCTGTGACCTCATTTTCACGGTCCAATGAACATGTTAATTTTTTGTGGCAAGTTAAGTTTCTCAGTAACTATTAGTGGTAGGGCAATAATATATGGTATTTAGGTTGGTCTTAGGTAGTACATGACGGTCTGCCATATGGCTTTTGTGATTAGATCATTTTCTCTGTAACTATAAGTGGTAGGTCAATTATATTTGGTATATAGGTTGGTCTTGGGTAGTACATGACAGTCTGCTATAGATATGGCTTTTATCTGTGACCTTTATTTCACGGTCCAATGAACTTGTTAAGTTTTTGCAATTAATTTAATTTCTCAGTAACTATTAGTGGTAGGTTAATGATATTTAGTATATGGGTTGGTCTTGGGTAGTACATGACGGTCTGTCATATGGTTTTTGTCCATGGCCTAAATTTCACGGTCTAGTGATCATGTCAAGTTTTTCTGATTAGATCAGTTTTTCTGTAACTATTTATGGTACATCAATGATATTTGGTATGTTGGTTGGTCTGAAGAAGTACATGACGTTCTGTTATATGATTTTTGTGTGTGACCTCAATTTCATGGTCCAGTGAGCATGTTAAGTTTCCCAGTATCTATTAATGGTAGGTCAATAATATTTGGTGTGTAAGTTTGTCTTAAATGAAACATGACGGCCTGCTATTTGGCTTTTGCCATTTACCTCATATTCATGGACTAGTGAATGTGTTTGATTTTTCAGTATCTATTAGTGGTAGGGCAATGATATTGGGCATTTAGGTTGGTTTTGGGACATTGGTACATAACTGTCTGCTATATTGCTTTTGTCAGTTACCCTAATTTCATAGTCTAGTGTTAAGTTTTTCATGATTTAAGTCAGTTCAAGTTTTCCTATCAATTTTAGCGACCAAGCAGGGACGGGCAAGACATCAATTAGGGTCCACACTTGTTTAAAAAAGGGCCAAAAAGGGCAAAATTAGGTGTTTTCATATATTGGGCTGTAGAATATTTATTATTTATCAGATTTTGATGGGGTTTCTTTCAGTGTGCTCCTGAGGAAATTTCTAATCAGTAGTGTGGCAACGGATTTCACGTTACATGTACAGTTTATGAGATAAATGGGTCCCAAAAGGGGGAAATCTCAAAAATCTATTTTTATCATTTTTTGTCCGGTTTTTGATGCAGTTTTTAGCTCACATGGCCTAAAAGGCCATGTGAGCTTTTGCCATCACTTTGCGTCCATCGTCCGTCCGTCGTCCGTCAACAATTTTAAAAATCTTCTCCTCTGAAACCGCTAAGCCAATTGTTACCAAACTTGGCTGAAGCATCACCAGGGTATGCAGTTTAAAAATTGTGTTCGATTAGTCCGAAGACCAAACAACATGGCCACTGTTGCTAAAAATAGAACATAGGGGTAAATTGCTGTTTTTTGCAAATAAGTCAAAAATCATTACAGATATAAAAAATCTGATGATGTAAAAATGATCAGCATGGCAAGATCTACCCACCCTGAATTTTGAGGAAAATCTGAAAACCTGTCTTGAAGTTATTGCCCTTTTTACGTAAAATTTTTAAAATTTTTGCGTTTATTTTTTATTTCAAAAAGTGTAACAGATAGAGGTCAAGTGTAAATTGGAAAAATGTTCAGCATATCAAGATCTACCCATCCTGAAATTTTGAACAAAATCCAAAAACCCTTGTAGGAGTTATTGCCCTTGTTTTCACAGAATTTTAGAAATTTTCGTTTTTTCGTCTTCTATTTCCAAAACTATAGAAGATGAAGGTTAAGTGTAAATTGATAAAATGTTTGCCATGCTGTGGAAACTTCAAAACTGTCGTTGAAAATTGTTCATTGGCGGCCATTTTCAAAATGGCCGCCAAAAAAGGTGGGAAAATTCAACATTGTCCGATTTCAATAAAATTTGGTTTCCAAATAGATATTGATGTTGCGACTTTATAACCGGTGTTGAAAATTGTTTGTTGACCGCCATTTTCAAAATGGCTGCCAAAAAAGGCATGAAAATTCAACATTGTCCGATTTCAGTGAAATTTGGTTTCCAAGTAGGTATTGATGTTGCAACTTCAAAACTGTTAAAAATTGTTCGTTTACCGCCATTTTCAAAATGGCCGCCAAAAAAGGCGGGAAAATTCAACATTGTCCGATTTCAATAAAATTTGATTGATGTTGTGACTTCAAAATTAGTGTTGAAAATTGTTCATTTACTGCAATATTCAAAATGGCCGCCAAAAAAGGCGGGAAAATTCAACATTGTCTGATTTCAATAAAATTTGGTTTCCAAATAGATATTGATGTTGCGACTTCAAAACCAGTGTCCAAAATTGTTCATTGACTGCCATTTACAAAATGATAACTGGTGTCTAAAGTGTCCTTACCAAGAAAATTTTTTGTCAAATAGGCCCAACAAATAAATATAGTAAAACATGATCAGACATTAAATACAGTTCAAGATATTGGTGGTGTTCGCGCTAACTAAGTTGGAGAGATTGAAGTTCATGATTAAGGCAAATGATAGCCAGGTGAGTGATACAGGCTTCTGGGAGCCTCTGGTTTTCATTAGATTCATTATGAAAAATTAATATGGCGCTCAACTATTATATTTTTGGTGACTTGTTTCCTTTAGCAGCTATGAGGGGCGGAAAGGGGCTAAAATTGCAAATTTGCTGATACCCTAAAATTTTAATTTTTCATCGGATTTCGATTGGATTTTTTCTTTGAATTCCTCTTGATATTAGTTTTCAGTAGTATGCCAACGGATTTGGCATAGCTCTTACCGTTTCCGAGCTACAAGGGGTCAAAGGCCCAAAATTGCAAATTTGTATGTGAAATCTTTATTTTTCATCGAATTTCAATGGGATTTTTTTCTTTGGATTCCTCTTGATGTAAACTTTCAGTAGTATGACAACAGATTTGGCATAGCTCTTACCGTTTCTGAGCTACAAGGGGTCATAGGGGCCAAAATTGCAAATTTTTGTCTCGCCTGTGACCAAAGGCTTAGAAAGCGAGACATACAGATGGCACATCATGTTTTTTTACAAAGTCCACTATAAGCCAAGCTGTGTAGTGGTCGTGTTTTTTCTTACTGCAGTCTATTTCCACGGGAGTTTTCTGTCGCGGAACACTACATGTAGTGGACAACATGATATGTGGTGGATCGTTGTGGACACCGTCGTGGAAATCGTTGTGGGATCATCGTGGAAAACACCACGATTGCCTAGAGGATTGTCTGGTGGAAATCATCACACACGTACAATACACGTCGCATATTTGTCTATAGGTTTTTATAAGTAAATTTGCGATGATGCAGTTAACATAACGTTCCAGGGATAACATTATTGAAGTGCCGGTATTTTCAAAAT
This sequence comes from Modiolus philippinarum, assembly GCA_002080025.1. Taxonomy (NCBI): domain Eukaryota; kingdom Metazoa; phylum Mollusca; class Bivalvia; order Mytilida; family Modiolidae; genus Modiolus; species Modiolus philippinarum. Next base: position 4,605 of record MJUU01070338.1, read on the forward strand.
CGGTAGTTTTGTCAAACATATTTATTAACAATTACAATAAAAAATTTAAATATATAAAATTCGGAGATTAATGGTTAAAATTTGGTTGAAATCGGATAAGAAATGACTTCACATTAATTTTTTTTTTTAATGTGGTTTTATATAAAATATATTGGGAAAATCGTAGGTGACGAATACTTATGTCTAATGACTGTAACTCTTTAAAATTGGAGCCGAAGAAAAGTTCATGTCTAACAATTTGAATCTATGCATACGGAAGCATGGAACAAGGAAGACAAAAATCCGGAGTTCTACATAATACATCGTAATATTTGTTCATTAATCACTTTATGTAAATGGTTTTCAAACCTTGTTTTAATGGTGCGGGTGAAGGTGGTCCTCCAAGCAATTCCAATCTACGCATACACTGCAGAATGATGCAAAGTTTATTTTAATGAAAAAACACATTTTAATATTCGTTGAAATGCATTTTACTTGCAAAAGCTTCAGAATCACGTTAACATATATATTGTTATTTCCAAGCATTATTTAATATGGTCGGTAGAATTTAAGAATCTACAATACAGTCTGCAGGTTTATAATCATCTGCCCAAACTGCATGATGTTGATCATTCAAAAATCTAACCTATTCTCCTCCCATTGTTTATGTTAAAACAATGTCTATGAAAAATGCTGTAGGCGCGAGTTTGGCAAAATTGTACTTTTTATATTGTATAAATTTTTTATTCACTGGATACGGTTACACAGATATGTAACAATAACGGAAAATTATTGTTACACAAAAAATTAATATTCGGAATACATTGCCAGATACGGAACTGATATTTCCTGTGTGTAACAATAAATGTCCATGTTATTGCTACACATTATTGTTACACAAACGATTTCATTTATTCAAGAATAAAGGTATGGAATTGGAAATTAGAAATGGATATTCCCAAATATAAACTGTGAAAAAAATACTTTTTATTTTAATATTTCAATCAGCAAAGGTTTGTAATACAAAATACACATAAAAACACTGGCAATACTTCAATACTTTGTTAGTTTATTTTCTACGGCATTTGCTGCAAAACCAATAGCGCAATTTTGGTGCAGCTTTTTAAGACAGCACATTTTTTTATGTTTCCATTCCAGACGCCCATCGCAAATGATGGATGGAGAGATATTGCACACTCTGTGCACACCTGACATTCCATTCTGCATGTTTCCTTTTATCAGCAATTGTTTCTTTTAATGTTATCCATATACTGCTGAAAACAACAAATATTTTATGGGTCACACTTGAATCACTAAATATACTAGGACATAGACGTACTTTGGTTAGGTCAAGCGCCTTCAGGTTTCGAAGCAAAGTTTCGACCCAATGAATGCAGTTATAATGCAACATATTGTATATAATTCTACGACTAATTATTGCCTCACTCTGGAATTCACTTTGAACTTCGTCCGTACATTTCGACGAAATTGGTCTGTTGAATTTTTCCAAGCCTTTATTCAAAGTCAGATAAAGAAATCCCAAACTCAGAACACTTGCAACAAGTCCTCAATCACGAATGCCAATCTGATCAGAAAATAAGTAGGTGAACATACATGGATTCATGTATGTTGCGTTATAACTGCAGGATGATTGAAATGACTTGGCAACGGATATTTTAAGGACTCGGAAGAAATGGCTGGAGTCCAGTTGAACCAAATCAACATTCATCTACATCATCAGCTGATCATTTGAAAAGAAGTTATTTTGAAATTAAAATATATATTTAAAGTGTTATGTTACTTGAGATAGATGGGATAAATGGGTTGTTGGGCGGGTTGGGGTTAGCTTGACCAAAATTTAATGCAAAAGTCAAAGGTAAGTTGTTTCGTTTCCAGGTTAAATCAAGGTCAATACACATGGACAGGATGTTGATGCAACCTTTGTGATCTTGTCACACCTGTGCACGGGTACATGTAAATAACACCAAGGTGAGGTGTTAATAAAACGTGAATCAACAGAGTGGATTTTCAGAAGCAAGTGCAGTACTAAACGGGGCAGATCCAGGATTTTCAAAAAGGGGGGCATAAACCCTTAAAATGCCTACACCCCTTAAAATCTGTCTACGCAACAAGCTATCAAGATAAATAAAAACGGCAGATAATACATACATGTACTTTCTTAATGTACAGATGAAATAACGTGCATGTATAGGTGATTCCAATGCTAATATAAATAAAAAAAATAAGTCTGTACAAACTTCGTTAAAATTAAATTAACGTAGGGAAGAAAATAAAACATAAAGCACTAGGTGCTGAAGCCTTGAAAAAAATGAGGTACAAAATTCAGTTTATAAGCACTTGTCTTGCTTAGCCAGAGAAATAATTGATTAAATTAATGAATAATTTAATTTTGATTTTAAGGCAAAATGTGGAGTATATATTGATTTTTTATACAAATAAATAATTTAATGTGACAATAATTTTGGTGAAAACAGGGACAGTGTGTACAAGTGTATGGTCCCTGATGGACATAAATTTAAAATTTCCAAGTTAAGTTGCCAAAGCCCCCCCCAATATCAAATTCAAATTCAAATTCAAAAGTTTATTGTCATTAAACTTTTATAGTTTGTGGCATATCAGGCTAAGAAATGTCTATGATTTTCTAATTACACAAAAATGCCTTTAATATAACAGAGCACAAAGAAAATTCATGTGGTTATGGGGATTTGTCAAAAGTTGACCCATTGCATATTTTTTGTGACGGAAAATAACTTGAGTTTTAACTATTAAAAGTTGAATTTCTGAATAATTAAAGCAAAAGAGATGGAGAAATTCACACACTGTGTTGGCATATTGAAACTACATCAGATGTTTTATTCCTAATACTGTATCGGGATGTTGCATCAGACACATATACTACAGTGCTCCGATGAAAAAAAATAAATCTTGTATAGTCAGGCATTTACAAAATATATAAAAAGATATCCAATTGGTCATGAAAACTATTGTTTCTGTATGTCATATCATCTAAGTCTGCATGAGCAGCAAGTATCATGCATGTGTTACAATCTAAATTGCTTGCTGCACCGGCGGATCATGCCTTCAAAAGGATGGGGGGTTTTAGTCTTTTTTGCCATATTTTTGTCATTTTCCTGAATTCTGCATGAAATAAAAGATTACATTTTTTACCACATAAGAAGGGGTTCCGATACCGCAATCGCATGGATTCGCAAATAGTATGTGATGTAGCCTAAATTACTTACCAGCAAGACGCTATTTCGCTACTCACTTAAGTATGACAGCTAGTAATTAAGTTAGTTTTCATACACCGAAGGTTCCGAGATTTTGTGTGCATACATCGAAAATAAAGGCACACAGAACGTTTCTGCTCTTAGCCCTCGACTTGTATTTCAAATTTACATGTAAACTTACTGACACAGCACATTTTTTCCAATATCTGACGAAATACAGAAGACAAGGCATGCTTTCAACTATCAATATTACTCTCTCCCCTATTTTGCGGATATATTGCAACTTAAAAGTAAGAACCAGCACTAACAAAAACGTCTTTTTAAACAATATATCATCTGCTGTGTATGTTAGATTATATAACAAACAACTCGTCTGCCGTTTGCATTCGACAGGCGTACACATATAGCCAAAAGGCACAAGTACCGTGCCAGATAAAAGAGATATCCAGTCAGTCAACTCCAACAGTTTACATTCTCGATCCTATTGGGGTTATTTGGTTAGCTATAGTACCCTTCTGTCTGTCATGCCTGCTAAGTTTCAATTTCCAATTTATGGAATACCATGAGGGACATAAAAGTAACCATAGGGTCCACGATGCCAAAAGGCATCGTCCGCCTGGAAAGTGTTAGGCAAGAAATCCGATTTTTTCAAATTCTTTCAGGAATGCCATAAATCATCCTATTTTGTCATTTCTGGACCAAAACCACTACAAAACTGCCAAAACGGAGTGTCTAAGGCCAAAATTTGGAAAAAGTTGACTTTCTCTACTAACACTTTCCAGGCGGAATTAATTTTGTACAATTCCTTGTTTTCAAAACTTTGCAAACTTATGCAAATGAGATGCAAATGAGTTAAAATTTTTCAATGAAACTTTGCCAGCATCTTTATACTGATATATGAACGAAGGGGTAGGGATGGTCGGTGGGAGGGGTGGGTTGGAGGGGGAGGGAGGGGGCCCCTTCTGAAAAACGTCATTTTTTGTCATTTTTTGACATTCAAGTTGTCATGGAAACCTGTTAAAATGAGTTAGGCAAGTTGTATTGCGCAGACATATAGAGTGGCAAGTACTCTTTGCTATTGAGCATAAGAGACATGAAAAGTCTTCGATCTATAAAAGGAGAGTCAGAGTTTCATAGACTCTTATTGGCAAAAATGCCGATTTTTGCAATTTTTGCTTACAACTTGGTGTAAAAAATTCCAAAAATTTTTTAAAATTTTTTCTTGGTGTCTGGTACATTTGTAGACCTTTTCTGTGAACAAAAAAGCCCAGAACTTTACATTTCTTCTGCAGGTGTTGAAGTACTGGGGGTCTATGACAGCCCACCCCTCACTAAAATCTCACTTTTTGCGACTTTTGGCTTTCCATGGGTTCTAAATAGGGACCTGCAACTCCAGCAGTTTACATTCTCGATCCTATTGGGGTTATTTGTTTAGCTATAGTACCCTTCTGTCTGTCATGCCTGCTAAGTTGCAATTTCCAATGTATGGAATACCATGAGGGACATAAAAGTAACCACAGGGTCCACAATGCCAAAAGACATCGTCCGCCTGGAAAGTGTTAAGTTTTTTCAAAAGATGGTGCGTTATATCGAAAGTTACTACTGCATACGCCAAACTGATTTATTGTCAATCATGTTCTTTCACCTGTCACACAATTCACATAGATAACATACACAACGGGAAGTTCTATCACCTGTTGACTAATTATCAGGTGTCAGTTTCAAGTACAGCGTGAAACGCAGGCAGCAGCTAACATATGAATAATTGTTTGGTTTGAGAACTTACAAATAAAATTAAAGTAAAAATGTGTAGAGTAGAAGAAATGAGACGTTTCTAGTGACACCTATCCACAAATATTACAGTTTGTTGTGTACCAACAGATGTACAATGCACACTATTAGCACGATAACTTGAAATACTTTTAATCTTTTCCATGACCTAAAACACGCTCTATAGTGTTTAAAATACACATATTTTATAAAGAATATATCCATGATGTACCACGCTGTCTCCACGATGTCCACACGAATACCAACATGGACTTAAGAATTTGATTTACCTGGATTCCACGTATTCCGCGGTGGTTTTCTGCAACGATACGAACGTGGAAATACTTAATTTCCGTGACGGATTAGTGGACTTTGTAAAAAACATGGTGTGCCCTCTGTATGCGTACAAAGTATGACGGCGACGGCGGCAGCGTAAACTTTCATGTTAAGTTTTTGTGATTAGGTCATTTTCTCAGTAACTATAAATGGTAGGTCAATGATATTTGGTGTATAGGTTGGTCTTGAGTAGTATATGACAGTCTGCTATATGGCTTTTGTCTGTGACCTCAATTTCACGCTTCAATGAACATGTTAAGTTTTTGTGCTTAGTTTAGTTTCTCAGTAACTATAAGTGGTAGGTCAAAGATATTTGGTATGTAGGTTGGTCTTAGGTAGTACATGACCATGATGACATTCTGTCTTATGGCTTTTGTCCTTGACCTCAATTTCACGGTCGAAAGAGCATGTTAAGTTTTTGTGATTAGGTCATTTTCTCAGTAACTATAAGTGATAGGTCAATGATATTTGGTATATAGGTTGGTCTTGAGTATTACATGACAGACTGCTATATGGTTTTTGTCTGTGACCTCAGTTTCATGGTCCAATGAACTTGGTAATTTTTTTGTGCTTAGTTTAGTTTCTCAGTAACTATAAGTGGTAGGTCAATGATATTTGGTATGTAGGTTGGTCTTAGATAGTAGAGTACAGTCTGTCATATGGCTTTTGTCCTTGACCTCAATTTCATGGTCTAGTGAGCATGTTAAGTTTTAGTGATTAGGTTATTTTCTCAGTAACTATAAGTGGTAGGTCAATGATATTTGGTATATAGGTTGGTCTTGGGTAGTACATGACAGTCTGCTATATGGCTTTTGTCTGTGACCTCAATTTCAAGGTCCAGTGATCATGTTAAGTTTCCCAGTATCTATTCATGTAAGGACAATAATATTTGGTATTTGGGTTTTTCTTAAATGGAACATGACAGCCTGCTGTTTGGCTTTAGCCCTTGTCCTCATTTTCATGGTCTAATAAACATGTTTGGTTTTTGTCTCGCCTGCGACGATAGTCGCTGAAAGCGAGACATAGGTATAGCAATCCGGCGGCGACGGCGGCGGCGACGGCGGCGGTGGCGGCGGCGTAAACTTTTTTCTAAATCCTTCATAACTTTTCAAGCGTAATACATACAAACATCATCTTTGGTCCACAGCACCACCAAGTGATGACCTTTCCAGCAGCATATATTTTGGATGACCTTGACCTTGTTTTCATGGTTCAATAAGCACATAAACATTGCGACATAGTTTCACATTCAAGTCCTTTTCTCAGGAACTATAATACCTAGACTTGTCATATTTGGTCTATAGTGAGATCTTTATGGGTACACGGCAGTCTGACACCTGTCGTGTTGCCTTGACCTCAATTGCATGGTTCAGTGAACTTAGAAAATCTGCGACATAGTTTCACATTCAAGTCCTTTTCTCAGTAACTGTTACACCTAGACCCGTCATATTTTGTTTGTAGGGAGATTTATATGGGTACACGCCAGTCTGA